>JAPYZL010023324.1:0-20076 GCA_030522825.1 Platygaster orseoliae
TGTAGAGTTTTTTCGAAAAAACATCGAAAAACTGTTCTAATTCGTGTTGTGCTGTGAGAATGACCATGAGATCTTTTTTTCAGGATTTTACTGCGAATTCTCAATACATCGCAAAACCTTTTGGCACGCTTATTAGACACGAGTAGATGAACTCCGCTATGTAGAGTTTTTTCGAAAACATTGTGAATTCACGGAAAAATCCTTAAAAAACGTTTCGACGGTGGTGGGTGGTGGGGATAGAAATGAAAGTGGTGGGAGGGCCCCATGCCCTTAATTGACTGCACTATTTGTCACGCTCGCAACGGGGCACACAAACTTTGAGTCGACTGCCAGCATAGGACTTATTGCGACTGCAGTGGCCTAGTATAGTGAAATTTCGGCGCTCCGTTGAGAGCGTGACCAATGGAGCAGTCAATTATTTTGGAAGAATATAAAAATTCTGAAATATTGGTTTCTTTGCGAAAATAATGACAGAATCGGATTTTTTGCCCTGGAGAACATAAAATATGAGTCTAATTTCTATAAAATCAGTCAGTAATAGTGGTTTTTAAGCTCAGAGATAAAAAAAATGTTTAAACAATTTATCACTTGCAAACGCGAGCTAACTTTGCAAAATCCTTTTGGGAATCGTTTTTTGGGGCCCTCTCCTACACATTTTTCATAAAATTTCCCGTGTCTCAATTTCATGCCGAACTGTGTTATTAATTTTGACATATTCTCAATGAAATTCTAAAATTGACATAGTATATACCTGAAATTGAATGAACTCTTGCCTCAAACGGTAGGATGTTATAATTAATATAACTGCTAGAAAATTGTTGCATTGAAATTTTCATTCTAAATTTTGTGACTTAACAATAATTCTGTAGAGAGTTGCTTTTGAAGAATTGTTTCTTGTGAAGTCAATAAGTATAATTTGTTCGATTGAAAATTTTAAAATTATTACTATACTAATATTCCATCCAATTCCTGCACCAAATTGCAAAACTTTACAAATCATACGTTTTTATTAAATTTCAAAAAATTAATATGCCCAGTTTAAATTGAGGATGTAAATTTTATCAAGTCCATAATTTCTTAGTAAATATCTATAACATTGAATTTCTTGTTTATGTTAGCGAAATAAATTTGTGTCAAATGTTGTTATGAATTGACGCAATGCAGAATTCGCGAGAAAAATACACCCTCCTAATACAATCAAGCTTATTCAATATCTTGAATTGTGCAAAGGTTGTTACAATTTTTTGAAATTTTAAAAAGTTCATTTCGATAACACAGTGGTACAAAAAAAAATCCAAAGAAAGTTTCACTTGCAGCATGTACTTAAAGACTTCCTAAGGCAATATCCAA
The DNA here is from genome assembly GCA_030522825.1 of Platygaster orseoliae. NCBI lineage: Eukaryota > Metazoa > Arthropoda > Insecta > Hymenoptera > Platygastridae > Platygaster > Platygaster orseoliae. The sequence goes on from JAPYZL010023324.1 coordinate 1,351, forward strand.
AAGAATTTTTTCTCTATCACGTCACATTATTGAGTAATAATTTTTCAAAGATTTAATAAATTAAAATCTTTAATTTCTTCAGTTTTCACGCTTTGGGATCGCGCAAAAAACTATATTGTTCAGTTTTTTCTCCAGATCTCGAATATTCATGATTTGATTGCTCCTTCAACAATTGAGTTTTAATACGAAAACGTTATTTCTCGGAATCGCTCAAAATCATCCAGCTCTAATTGATCCGTGACGACTACCGTGTGAAACGTCGTCTTTCGGGCGAACTGGGACCCTTTTCTACCCGAGTTGGAATTTTGGGTCTTAAGAATCGAATGAATGCAGTGGAAAAGTATATTTTCCTCAAGTGAAGCATCGTGAATGAGAAGAAAAATCCAAAGACGTACGACGTTTCAGATGGTAGTCGTCACCAATTAGGGCTTGATGATTCCGAGCAATTCCGAGAAATAACGTTTTCGTATCAAAATTCAATTGTTGAAGGAGCAATCAAATCGTGAATATAATTATATATTCGAGATCTAGAGAAAAAACTGTACAACATAGTTTTTTGCGCGATCCAAAAGCGTGAAGATTTCAATTTATTAAATCTTTGAAAAATTATTACTCAATAATATGACGTGATAGAGTATAAATTCTTTCGGATACAGATTCAGGAGGTCTTTAAGTACATGTCACAAGTAAAAATTTCTTTGGTTTTTTCAAAAAGTCAATTTTTGTTCCACAATGTAATGGAAGTTGATTTTTAATTTTGGTGCAGTTTTCTAGGCAACTCAAGTAATTAATTAAATCACAGTAGTTATAATTGATAACAGTGAAAACTAATTAATATAAATCATAAAGTTCTGTAAATTCTAAAGCATTCGCTTTATTCTGTCATGTTGCTTGAAGGTTACTTGAGATTTCTAAAAAATCCTGTAGAATCTGGAGAGAAGTGTAAAAATGGTAAGAGAAAATTTTCCTGAAACATAGTTTAACAATTTCAAATAATAATTTATAAAAAATCAGTAACTGCTATTAAATTATTTAAAAATCTAAATTTTTCAATAGAAAATTCTTGAAATCTTACAATTCTGTGAGATATGTAAAGTAATTCTGAAAGCAGAGAAAATTTACTACTCGATAAAATTCTAGATCAATTCTTTGATTCTGAAATTGAGTACTGATTTAAAATTATATCGATTGTAACAGCGCATGATTTGAATTAAACAAAATTTATTTTGGTCTCAGGAAAAACCCAAAAAACCAGTGTCGGTTGTGAAGACCATCGGAGGTGAGAAAAATGGAGGCACCAGAACAGTTATGCTTAAAAAGCGAAAGGCCAACTATCCAGTGGTGAATCCTATTAGGGCTCGTCATGCCAAAAAATGTTTCAAAGACCATGAAAGGTATTTGCGATCTACCTTGAAACCTGGTACAGTCTGCATCTTGTTGGCTGGTCTTCACAAAGGAAAACGAGTCGTTTTCTTGAAACAGCTCCAGAGCGGTCTTCTGTTGGTCACAGGTGAATACCCGAATTTGATACATGTGACCTGATCAGCAGAAACATACCTAAAGACCTTGTTTGTATTAGTTTTTGAGAGTTTTATACTTTTTGGGATTCTGGTTGGTGACAGTTTATTTAATTGGATGACTGAAATCCCTTCATTAGTACCTTTGAAGGTGCCAACAAAAAAATCTCACCCATCAATCAATTTATCTGTCATCAACCAAAATCCCGAAAAACTAAAAGCTTTCGTAAACTAACATAAAAATTACTAATTCTTGTTTCTAGGCAAGAAACTTGAAACACATTTTTCTCGAAAATACATTTTGGTCCTGTAGTATGTTTCTACAGGTCGGGTCACACATTTTAAAGAAATGAAAAATAACGAATCCATAAGAGCAAATTATAAATATAATATTCACAGGTGAATACCCAAATTCTATACATTTCATAGAAAATAAAAAATTATTGACAATAAGTACTTACTTGTCAAATCACGTATTGACTACTTAACTCGTTGATGTAATTATTTCGACAAGGCATAAAGTAATTTAAAAAAATGATGTTCAATCATGTCCTAAGATGTACTCAATTTTCAATGATCTGATAAAAACCTATTTATTTGCAGGTCCTTTCAAGATCAACGCCTGCCCTATGAGGAGAGTAAGCCAAAATTACGTCATCGCCACTGCCACCAGGCTTGATATCAAGGATGTGAAATTGCCTGAACACATCAACGATGACTATTTCAAGAGGAAACGCGAAAAGCGCGCCAAGAAAGAGGAAGGCGACATTTTCGCGAAAAAGAAGGAAGGCTACTCTGTCTCAGAGCAAAGAAAAATTGACCAAAAGGTCGTGGATGACTTGATCATTGGGGCCATCAAGAAACGAGAAGACAAGAAATCGTTCTTCACTTACCTTTCGGCCATGTTTGGGCTCAGGAGCAGTCAATATCCCCATCGTATGAAGTTCTAGAACTTAATTTATTGGATAAGGAAATAAATGGTGAATTGTAAGAAAATTTGAATTTGGTCTTATGTTTTTCCCAGTCGTTTCAAGGTTTTTCAGGATGAATTAAGAAAACACAGATTTCCAAACAAAGTCTATTTATTCACTGCAACTATTTTCGTATCAATAAAAGATTACGTTTTTTCTGCATCTGTATAGCACTTTTGACAGTTTCATCCAAAATGATTAGTCATTCTCGTGATATGGGTGTTATCAGCAATAAATACATGTTATAGTAATCGTGATGGTGATATCTATAGAATCGATAATAGAGTGGTACAAATACACTAAGATTACCATTTAAATAGTTTGGATTAAAATTTTTCGCCCCGTATACAAATGTGGTTTATCTCCCAACGAGTAGCGTCGTTTCTTTGACAAAATTACAATACCGATTCATCGCCCGCGTTACAAACTTACAAAATTCATTCCTTCGAGTTCGTTGCGAGATGTTAGAGAAAAATGAAAGTACAGTTTTCCACAGAGTCGCTTGGTGCAACAGAAAATGTCGAAATGCGCGTTTAAATTTCGTCGCGGCGGCGAAAAACAAGCGCGCTGAGCAAATTTGACCGCCGAATATTGTCCTGTTTCTCGACGCGCATTCAATTGGAAAAAGGGCAAAAAGACTCGTTACAACCGGAAAGCACTTTTTCTCACGCTCAGTCCAGCTTTGGCACAGCTTTGAAAATCTCACCCACTCGATAGTTCATCTTAAATACATTACTTTGCTTTTTATACATGAATATTGTTACATACGAGATAATTTTACAAAAACTTTACCCTGGAATAATGTACTTTTGCGTACTGGCCAATCGATCGTGGTGCTGATATGCGACATTTTCACCCGTTCTCACGATCGATCGTCCGATCATAAAACACTTAATACTTTTTTTTATTTGCTTCGATTGGAGTACACTGAATCAAAGTGGTTTTGCGGGATTTTTTATTAGTGACAAAATGCAATAAAGCTCTTGATGCATTTTTTATTTCAGTGTGGTAATCTAATAAAAAACCAACATAATACTTTTCAATATTGATTTCTGTCCTACTATATTAGAAGTGACTTGAAATCGTAATGATTTTCATTTTATTGAACATTACTTCTTGCGGTTCGTAAAAAGACCCGCAAGCCACTGATTCAGTATACTTAAGTCATCTACGCGTAAGCCTACTCCAGCTTGCGTTTTACTGTGAGACCCTAAACAGATGACAAATCGCGTTCCTCATCCCTTTCATCCGCCATTTTGTTTTTCCTCCACTTGTGCCATTACAAAAGTTAATATTCGTATCCGTAAGTATCTTTATAACCCTGTTTTCGTAAAGGCTTCGTAAACATAAGTTGCTTTCGGCCGAAAGAAAGAAAAAAACCAGAACAACGGTCCGTTACTTAGTCATCAGAGAACCATAGCAAAGGTTTTGGGTCAGCACGAAAATCTTGCCTTAAAAAAGTTTATACCGCATCAATGACTCTCCGTAAGCATTTTTATACCATAATATGGTACGTATGCAGCCAAAAAAGTTTTCCGTTACTCAAAAATCACTTATTATTTACAATTGTGAACGTGAGTATTAATGCAGAAATCCGAGAAAAGTGACGGTCAATAAGTTCAGACTCTACGAAAAAATCATCAATTACTGAGAAAAAACCATGTTATTTTAAAAAATTCAGGTATGCAATGACATTTATTTTCATCAAAAATACATATTAAATGAGCAATCATGTGATGAAAGGTCTCTAGATGATGAAAATGATTTTGGGTCAGAAACAGGTCAAGATCTGACCCAAAACCTTTGCTAGGGAGAATAAAAACTCGACGAATACTGACTTAAGAATCGTACACTTAGCGTAATTCAAACATACAGAAAACGTGTCGGCAACTTAAATCAACGAGTATTTCTCTTTCTGTACACACTTTTTTTTCGCGCGGTCATAAGAGCGTGGCCAACGGAAAATAACGATTGGCGAACGAGATCCTTTGGCACAGCGTTTCGTCGCGTTTGACATGTTTTTTTTTTTCAAACGCCCGTTACGACCGCGTGTTGATAACTCTGATTTTTTTTGGCACTGCGTTACCAAACATCCTCGTCAGCTTTGTTTCCACCACCGAATCCTACTTGAAAAAATACATGTAATATCTAGCGCTGCCTCAATCGTGTTTAACATTCTCATTAACACACGTATACACGACTCGTTATTTATTTATTTCTTTTTTTTTTACGTCTTTTCTCTTCGAGCGCGGTACTCAAATATTTTCTATATAAAAAACTACCCCGAGTTTTTTTAGCTGATTGCCTTGCGTTACGGTGAGTTTTAAAAAGTACCGGACACGAAAATTTTCTTCGGGTCCCGCGCAGTAAGGATAAGGCCCCTGCACTAAACGAATCATCGACGTATGTAACCGCCATAAGTTTCGTACGTCGATGCTCAGAATCGCCCTAAACGTCGTTAAGCAAACGCAAGTACTTTTCACGTTACGTTAAAAAACGTTTTTTTTATTCAGTACTTCGAAATTCCGATCGACGATAAAAATAGAATCCTAGAAACATCGATAAAAATTTCTAGACTCGTAGATTGTTATTGACACAGTATTTATTTTTTCACGTATTCCATGTACAAATTACTGACATGTAATGGAGACGAGGAAAACAGAGTTTCTCGGGGAGACTATTTGTGGATTCGCGTTTAACGGCGTCGCGAGTTGCGCGAAAATGAAATTAGGATTTTCTATTCTTACTTGTACTTACTTATTAAGTTGAAAATACTAAAAATTCAAAAAAAGAATCCTCAACATTTTTCTGCGCATGCCTTTCCCATCAAAAATTTAAAAAATGAAAAATTCCTATACTATAATACTTCATCAATATCTCCTATCATCCCATAAAAAAACAGATTTCCATATTAATATGGCGATTTCTTTCGACTTGCGTTAAAATAATCTCGATCAAGAAAAAATGAGTTCCACATTTAAAAAGCCTTAAATAAAACAAAATCCACATCAAACAACTCATATCCAAAAAAAAACCGTAGTCCGCCATTTTAGAGAACGCTCGCAACGCCGCCACTCGCGAAATTTTTCGCGTTGCATTTTCGCCAACGACGAAAAGGAAAAAGCATTTGGCACGTCAAGAATTTGCTCCTTTTACAGCAAGAACATTGTATCACCTACGAAATACACAAATCTTGGCATACGCAAAAATTTCTCCCCTGCTCGACGAAAATAAACATTTAAAGTTTCACGCTCGGGGCGACAACGAGTGGTGATGAAAAATGAAAACGAAAAAAGGTGTACATCCATTTTACGCTAATTACGTAATCTTTTATTACTGCACGAACAATTGTATGAGCCTGTTTATCGGAGCAATATTGTATTTCTAATCATATGTTATACCGGATATGCTTTTTTTAAAATTACACACGCTTTCCAAGTTATGCACGAATCTGGTCCACTCGGTCGGCGACACGTGTACAGTTTTATCTCTATTTGTTCGAGTTTGGCTAACTTTTCGCAAACTTCGCCCGTTTTCATATACTTTTTTTTTTTTTTTTGGCGCCGGGCCTGTATTTGCTTTCATTAATTTTTGGATCAGTTTATGTTCGATTGAGGTTGGAGCAAAGTATTTTTTGTATCTTACACTTTTATCCCGGATTTGGGATATGTTTATAGATTGGTTCCTTTTGTTTATTGCTAAAAGTCAATAATATAAAGAATGAGAGCTCTTTGATATGTTTTGAGTAGCCATTTTTCTGCATTTCTTGATTTAAAAATTTTATTTACTTTTTTTTCTAGGTTTTGAACTGAAATCTTCGTCTTTTGATTCCCAAATTTATCGACTCTGACAGCAACTAATTTCCAGCATTTTCTTATGTTTAGAAATATCTTTAAAATTTTCCATACATTCAAATTAAATTTCAAGCACTGCAAAAAATGGCTAACTTTTTTTGCCAACTGGAAAAAGCTCCCCCGAAACAAACTTCAAACAGAAACAATAAAAATCTCGAATTCATTTAAAAATACAAGAATCAGTCTTAGAAAATTTTCTCTAAATCCTGGAAAATTCTTTGATCCCCCCCCCACCCACTCATAAAGAAACCCCATACGAACACTCATTTTTTTGTAACTGAAATACCCAACCAACATGACGCGTCGATTTTTCCTATATATTATATGAAAAAAAACCACTATAAATAAATAACTATCTCACATCGAAAAAATTCAATCGCACTTAACATGATGCATATAAATAATTTAACATTCAAAAAACGAAAAAAAAGACGCGCTTAAAAAAATCATAGGATTTACGATCTCACAATGAACCATCAACAACGAATAAAAAAAAAAAATGGTTGTGATAATTTTTTTTTACACTTCAACCATCACCAGTAAGATTTTCACCTCATGCACAAAATTGCGAAAATTTCACATTGGGTCGGGCAACATGTAAAACGCTTGCACACGTCACATGACACGGAAAAAAAGACGAAAAAGTAGCTGAAGCTACTTTTTCGCTTTTCTTGCCCTCGTTACGTAATCTGCGCAGGAGTTTTACACGTCGCCCAACACAACCTGACATTTTTTTGTTGCTCCGCATGATGTAAACAACCCGCTTTGTTCGTGGTTTCGATATAAAAAACTAAATGTTTATCTTGGCGAAAAATCTATAGACGTTTCACAGCGACGCCAATATTTTCAAAACCTAGATAAACAAATAGCTATTTCTATTTCGTAATCTCAGTATTATTTTTTTTACCGGAAAAAACTATAAAAATTGCATTCGTAATTGTTCATTTATCAGTCTTTTCTACAGGAGCGACAAATGAAAAGAAAAGATTAAAAAAAAAAAAGGTAAAAATTGTCGTTCCAGTAATGCCTTTCAATCTTAATTGATTCGTTTAAATACGCAATATTTACATAACAAAATCTCGCGTTTTTGCCCCCTCTCCCCGTATAATAATTTATAATAATTCTCTAATTCAACCCAAATCAGGACCCGAAAATCGTCCTTACTTTAACCCTTGAATATTGCTCTTACCTACTATAATCCCTATAATCAATTCTAATCACAGCAATATTTATTGTTGATATACACAATCATACATTAGTGTCTCTCACTAATTATTCATTATTAGTTTCATTATTAGTGTTTATTACTCGTCGTTATTTGCTATACCTTTTTTGTCACGATTTCGACTTTGAATTATCGCCCCTTTCTCCATTAATTTACTATCAGAAAATTTAAAATTATTGGGATACGATGAATTTCCTATACTCGAACTCTGAAATCTAAACATTGTAACTTTGTCGGATTTAAAAATTGAAATATTTAAAAATACTCAAATTTGAATTGTACATTGAGGTTTTGAATTTTTATATAAAAATTTCAATATTTTAAATGATTTTGGATTTCTAAAATTTTTGAGTGTTAAAATGAAAGAAACAGTAGTCAATTATTTTTGATTTATAATTTCAGAATTCGATTTAGATTTTTAGAATCTTTAAATTTTTTCGTTGTATTATCAAACACTTGTTAAATTATGATTATTCATTATAGTATATTACATTACTAGAACAATAAAATAATTTTTCACGAGTGTCAGGGTTGTGGTCCTCGGCTTCGCCTCAGACCATAATCGCACGAGTAAAAAAATGATTTTACGTCCGAGTAATGTACGATATTTTACAGTACGAGTACGGTAATAGCGTTTTCATACCGTGAAGCGGTACGGTTATGAGACCATAACTGTACTAGTACTGTAATAGTATATTCTTTAACTAGTGTGGGAAAGTTTTTTTAACGAATCTGAAAGTTGCAACGCGAGTCATAGGCGAGCGTTGTAATCAGATTCGTTAAAAAAACTTTCCTAAACTAGTCAAGGACCATATTTTATTCAACAACGTGAAGAAATGCGAGTTTTACGAGATACAAGCGTGGGAGAAACGAGCCATTACTTCACTGCGTTGAATAAAAAATTTTTATTCAACATCACCATGTTATGAGACAGTAACGCTCTCTGAAAAAGGAGAGTTCCGTGATCCTTTATCGATTGTCGTCAGCTGTTAGCATCATATGTTCCTAACGCTACTCTGTCACTTTACACGACTCTACTTCACTTAAGTGACAGTAGAGAAACGTTAGGAACATATGATGCCAATAGCTGATGCCAATCGATAAAGAGATACACAACGCTCATTTTTCAGAAGACCGTTAAGGTCTCGTAACTGAGTGATTTTGAATAAAATATCAAACACCACTTGTAGTGTTATATACTATTAAATATAACCTGAAACGAGGAAAAGAGTTTTTAGTACGAAATCCGTTGAATTCACTTATAAATGTTCTTGTGAAAAATTATCTTTTTTGTGGATTTCAGACAGAAGACTCTTTTCCTCGTTCCAGGTCATTAGAGGTATTTGAAATTTTTATATTTCGAGTTTTTTTCATTTGACAATTGTGATTTAGAATTTCTAACATCTTTATTTCAGATTTCGGAGATTTAAAAATCGAAACTTATATATTTCCAAGTTGAAAAACTTAATATTCTATAAATAATACATTATATTTAAATTTCTTTACCTCAAAGTTCGAATTAAAAGAAGTTCCCATTTTATAATTTAAATTTACCAAGTTTTTCAATTCATATTTTCTAATTTCTAAGATAGAAAAAGAATTTAAGATTCTATGTCTTGGACATTTTTAAGATATTATAAAATCCTGAATTTTCAGATTTTGAAATCATCAAATTTCTTTCCATATTCTCTCCTGAAATAGTAAACTCTCAATTCGGAAATCTTCAAGTGATCAAATCACAATTACCGAACGTTCAATTTTCCTTCTCAGAGTAATTAGGTATTTTTATCCTGGCTCGTGAAAGATGAATCGAAGCGTTTTTCGTGTTTAAAAACGTATTCTTTTACTCGCGTATAACAAAGAGAACTTCAATCATCTTCTATCGGTATAATGTTTTTTATTCTATCCTGCCCAAGGTATTTAGAAGAAGCCAATTACGCGATGCGAGTAATTGGATTTCGCGATTTATTTTTCCATTCGAAATGGAAGAGAATCAAAGAGGAAAAAAAGAGAATCAAGGATCGTCCCACATAAAAAAAAACTATCGAATTTTCTTCTAAAAAAATTAGATTCGCAAAAGAATCAATTTACGAAAAATAATTGATAGGAATAATTCCCAGAAAAAACGTGCCATCGATTTCTAACATTTTATTCTCCGATCGTAATGCTACGAGAACTGTGGAAGACTTGAAAAAATTTTTCACAAATATAATACAGGAAAACGAGTGATTTCCAAGGAACATTCTTCATTCTCAAAATCGACGTATTGTCAAAAAACTTTTTTGGTCAATATTTTTGATATCCTAGAATAATGACTAGAAGTAGAAAAGCAAAATTTACGGGAAATAATCACATTAATTTTACAACAACCTTGTATATTAATAAATATATTATTTTTACATTTTCCAAATGTCCCTCAACTTAAATTACGCTAAAAAAATTATCACAGCAATAACTTTTCTTTAGAATTTCACAAAAGGAAGAACATTATTTTTAAAAGAAAAAAGAGCGATTCTGTCTTAGTCAGATCATTTCACCCAAGGGTCCCAACGTTTTAGTGATCCTAGCATTTCATGTTGAAAATTTTGCACCCGCGTGCCCACCCCCCTTTTACTCCTTAATTAATTCATTTCTTTAATCGTATAATAAATATATATATATATATATCATATATCATATATAATATATAATTATTTATGTTACACGCAATAATTTAATTTGTCTTCATCTTTTTTTTTTCAACAAAAGCCACTTCAGTTTTCTGTCCGGTCCATTTTGGCGCCTAAAGTGGCTTCGCAACGCTCCTAAAAAAAAAAAATAAATAAATATATGTGCTAAGTGGTGCCTCAATTCTATAAAATGTAGGTGAAAGCAGCCTTATGCAACTTCCTATCCTTCTTTCATGCGTTCTCATTTTCATGCCGGCCAGGGGCGCCACTGGTGTTAGCACGAATGTGTACCACCGCAAGCATGCAGTGAATCCTATCCGTGTGTTTCATATCATAATCCCCATACCATAATCATCATAATAATATGCAAGTGCACGATCGTGTCAACACCAGTGGCGCTCCTGGCGACCGTGGCCGACATAAAAAGGCGAAAAATTGGAAGTTGCATAGGGCTGGGTAAAAGTAACTTTTCTGAAACACACACGGCGGATTTTTAAGTTGGCAACACATGCTACCAACCTAAAAAAACCTCTAAAAATCTCTTGGATATAATAAAAAGTTTATTTCTTCTGTAAACAAACGTTTTAAAGATTACAAAAATATGTGTAATTTTTGCTTTTGAATTTTTCCGTACCAATTTACGAAAAAATTTATGATCACAATCAGTTAATTTCACTCTCTGACTTTGTGAGTAGAAAAATATTTGTTTTTCTGTTATTCCCAGGGTTTTGTTGCATTTTCGAGAGAAAGTAATTAAATAAAATAAGGAGTAATTGTTTCGCGTAACCACTTTAAGCGCTCGATCAGGCGCCGAAGGCGATATTATTTACTTGAAAAATTCCCAGTTTCTTTTTAGGGTCCCTATAAGCGGTGCTGCCAACTTTGAGCTCAGGGGCGCAGCGCTTTTAGGGATCCTAATCTCGAATTTTCCCAATTTACAAACTTTCACGAACGACGCACGTTCGTGTAATGTCTTACGACGACGAGGGCTAATTTATTCACAGCAATGACTACTCAACTGCGAAAATTACCGATCCTCGTGATCGCTTTGTGGTCGATTTACGCATTCTCATATTTTTCTGTGAGCCCGTCAATTGCATGCCTGAAAATACTAATAAAAAAAAAATCAAACCAGTTTCTCGTAAACATATTATTCCATTTTTGATTAAAAAAAAAAAAAAGAATTATTTAAACCTAATACATTTTCCGGGCCCACCGAAATTCACTCAAACGCAAAAACAAAATTACAACGATACTTCCCCCCCTGTTTTTCTTGTTTTGTTAATCTTATTTCAACCCCCTCCCCTCTCCCCTAGTTCTTTCGCATTAAATATAAAAATGAAAACTAACGTATCTTTGGCTTGTTCCCTTTGATCAATCAGCAGCAGCAGCGGCGGCAGCGGTCGCGTCAACTCGCTTTGTTCTTTTGTTATTAATTTTGTTTTCATCTTTTGTACACTTTTGAATAAATTGCACGCCTGACACATGCGCGCGAAATGTGGTCCTCCGCCGTACGGTTGGGCAAAGTGCGACGTTTCTTGCGCTTGCGCGCGCATCCAGGATGGCGCTGGCGCTCTAGTGGATGGGCGACTTTACTATGTGATTGGGTGTTATGTACTGAAACGCCGGGATCGCCATTCCAGTCTCGAACGATATCCTGCAACAGAATTTTTGAAATAAAAAAAATCATTCCAAACATGGTGTCGTTATACACTCAGTATTCTCGTAAATAATGGAGATGCAAAAAAGAGACGCACGCTTGAAAAAAAAAAAAAAAAATTAGTTCTTTTGACGATCATAAGCAGTTGTTACGAAATAGGTGTAACATCTGAACCACGCCCCTGATTTCTCGGGAAAAGTAAAGCGCCGAATTTCTTGTCATGTATTACCCGACAAGAAAGTCTGACCGCACATTACGATCAATGGGTCGTTTCATCTCAAATCTTCCAACTGATTGAGATTGGGTCTTTTTTGGCAGTATCTTTATCGAAATCGATGAGAATAGTTTTTTTTTTCAGCTGAAATTTTAGTTGATTCGTAGAGAATTTTATTTTTGGCTGAGTCGTTAAATTGAAATCAGGCCCGTGCAATTGCCTATACTTTCAGTATAAAACATGATTCACGCTGTTACACCTCTGTCCTGTGGGCGCCACTGATGTTACCCCAAGAAAAGTGGCTCTCTACACATGGCCATACATTTACACATGGACAGAGCGTCTCATGTGTAAGTGACCCACAGTGCGGTAACAGCGTGAATCGGGAACTACGGCAGTTGCACGGGCCTGATTGAAATCAATTTTTTCAGCCAATATTTTAAGAGTTACCAGCGACGAACCAATAAAATTATAACTTAAAGAAAATACACGTGTCTCATGAATAACGATAGATATGCTATAAAAAAATATCTGGACGATGTGAAATGAAATTATCAGTATGTAATATATATAGGGGAGAGGCACGTAGGTTGAGACTGGTTTCTTTTTGTGGTTGCCATTTTCAACTTTGATAACTGAAAGCATAAAATTATATACCGTTGGAAAGCTATAATGAGGATCTGTGCATTAATTCTTACAAAAATGGATTTCGTTGAAAAATAAAAATTTTATAGGCGATTTTCGAAATATACGATATTTGGCACCAAAAAAATGTGGCACGTAGGTTGAGACAGTCCAAAACTTTGTTTCAAAATCCAACCAAAATTAATCGAGCCACAAAATTTTTGATATGTATGGCCCATACGTTCGTTTTGAAAGTTTTTCTGGAAAGAAAAGACGAATATAAGTGACAAAAGTGGAAAAACAAACAAAATTGAGGTAAAGGAAAAAATATTAAATTTGAAGAATTTATTTGTATTAGTTAAAGAAATCGCCATCTGATCGCAGAATACTATCATTTATGCATTTTTCCTATTTAACTAAAATTTTCTTCTGATAACAAAATAATGAAATTTTTCCAGAAAATTTCACTCGTCTCTCAACTTACGTTGAACTCCGCATGTTCAAAATTTAACCAGAATATTAAAGTATAAGTTACACTGTAGTGAAAATGTTATATTAACCTTCTTTTTACGCAAAACACTTTTTGTTTTTCACATCTGAACTTGATTCTGGCTTCAGTTTTTTTGAGAGAATCTTGGCAACGCGATGTATAGAATTCAAGAAGTGAGAATAATCACTCCTCTCTTTTATAAAAAGTTTTGACTCATGACATGACTACATGAGTGCATGAATATTACAGTCCTGAATGTAATGAAGTGAAAATATTCAGCTGTCTCATCTTACGTGCCTCCATCTTATATTATACTAGTTAAGAATTTTCATCTTCTCCAATTACTTGAAAAACAAAATGTCTCATAAACCAAACTAAACATGGAGAAAAAGTCGACTTTTAATGCTGTAAAAGCAAACTTTTCTCCCTTGGGTGAAAAACGGACGTATTTCACCCGGAAAATAGTATATTTCGTACCTAGTCGTGATCGTTCATTTTGGCTAAAAGGGGTGTTTTCGACCGAGGCGAAGCCGAGGTTTGAAATCCTGTCAGCCAAAATTGTCGATCACGACATAGTACGAACGATATTTTGTTCGATTCTATTCTCAAAGTCCGTCCAAATGTAAAACTTTGAGGTTAGAAACGGACAATAGCTATTTGTTTATCTCGGTGTAAAAGTATGACGTTTCGCGGCGGGGTCAATGTTTTCGAAATAAGGCTAAAATATTGGGATCACCGTGAAACGTCGTAACTTTTCTGCAGAGATAAACATCTAGTTTTTTTTATCGAAACGGGTTCTTTACTTCATGCGGAGCAACGAAAAAATTTCAGGTTGTGTTGTCGAGTACAAAGCGTCTGCGCAGGTCACGTGACCTATGTAAGCGCTTTACACGTTACCCAACACAATGAGAAATTTTTGCGTTGCTGTGCATGAAGTGAAAAACTCGCTGGTGATGGTTGAGGTATGAAAAAAGTATTTCTTTTATTACAACAAGCTGGAAAATACTACCTTCCCGCCCGCTGCAATAAAAAAAAAATTGAACACGTTCCATTTTTCCTCATAAATGTACAAAAAAAAGGACCCCAATTTTCGTGCATGTACAAGAAAAAAAGCGTTTTTACTGTTATCCATTTTTGAAATAACATTGAAAGGAAAAGTATAGTTGGAGAATGATACAATAAGAGAAAACTTATCGTTAGTTTCAAAAAAAGTAAAGGGCCATGCTAAGAATCTTCAACTTTACTTTTTTCTGAAGGGGTTTTTTGAAAACGAATGTATTTTTGAGAAGACAAAAGAAAAAATGAACGGAAGAAACAGGATAAGTAGATAAAAAGGACTACGAAGGAATGGATGGTGCTTACCGAAATTGGGCGGGAGCCTGGGTCAAGTTGGTTGGATGGATTTTTCATCATTATCATCATCATCGCCCTTTTTTAAACATCTGATTGCGTTTTCCCACTCTCCTGCACTTTGTACGCACGTGAATTGAAAGTCAATATTATAATACGAGAACATTCTATCTCATTTGAATTTTCTGAAGGTTATTACATTCATGCTATTTTGTCGAACGAAGCTTGTGTCATTGTTTATTTTTCAAGTGCAATCGTGTATTAACATACAAATTGCTGACATTTTTGAATTCATTGTCCGACTAGAAAGTGGAGGAAAAACGTGGAAAACGTTTGTTGAATTTTCCATAAAAACGGGCAACAATACGTTTTAACATTTGTTGTAATATTTTGGGTCATGTGAATTTCCCGGACGCTAATTCACTAATCGTGGAAAAATTAAACCTGTATAAATTGAAAGGAAATAAAAGGAAGAGCGTGGAATAGAAAATGCGAAAAATCTGACTTACTGAAATTTTTGGGACGATGAAAATGATCTCCCTGAATTTTGCAGAAAATAAAAAAAGTACTTTGTCAATCTAAAAATTTCAGCTTATCAAATTCTTCCCAAACACAGACGATAAAAAAAGGAATTTGCGTTGCATTAAACACGCCTAGCGTTTTATTCATTGAAGTGTGATACATAGGAGCAAAAAAAGAGATATTTGCCGACGGTATTACGCTAATCGCAAGTTCGAAAATCACTCGTTGAAAGTACCGCGGTACAATTCCTGCCAATCAATACCTAATAGTCGGCTCATGAAACATCTGGAACTCGTACATATACTCTAAAGTAAAAAAAAAACTCGATTGAGCACTGATCGAAGACGTCGCGAAAATTCTAAATTCCTCCCAAGCCACGATTTCCCGGGCTAAAAATCGACTCCAGTCAATTTCCACGACGTGAACGACCCAACCATTACAGGAAAATTAATTTTCTTCGCGGTCACAAAGAACATCGACATCAGAAATTTCCCATTTCTGCGCTTTCGTGGATTATGCATAAGGTTACAAAAAAAAGTCTCCGAAAAATCTTGTTCAGATTTTCCTCCAAAAAAACTGCTTTTTCCGAGCGACTACGAAAATAAAAAGTCAATAACATGATTCGCGAAATTTGGCCTTCGATGAAAGTACGAAATAAAGACGTTACAAAATATTTACACACGATAGCGCGAACGTATACAATAGTCTCCAAATGCGATCGTTTTTTCTTCATTTTTTTTTTATTTTTTCGTTCCGTACAATTTCGTAACTCCTAAAATTCTACAAAATTGTAAAAATATCACAAGGAATTTTTTTCTCATCGCGTCAGAGAATCTTACGAAAAAAATTTGATTATTTTTAATACCAAAAGCTCAATGATTTCGCTCGCTCGCTAGTGGAGATCTCGAAAATTTTTTTTAAGGTTTGTTCGTAAACAACGAGTGTTCTATTTATCGAAATAGGAAATGAAAAATTCATTAAATATTATTTCCGGGATCTCGAATTACAATTATTTTCATATTAAAAAACAAGCTTTGTAACTAACTTCTCGCTTACTATTTGCGATATTAGTCGCCATTTTTACATCATTTCATGATTTTAAAATAGCGTCCACCAAATCGACTATTTCAAAGCTGAAATATCGAAATACGGAAAAATCTCGAAACTAACCAAAAACACGATTCATGCACACACATTTAAACAATTCCAGATAGGTTTACTTTTGCATTAAATATTCAAAAGATAGAAATCGTAAAGAACCTCTTGTAAATTGTAATAAAAAATCCTGAGCTCAATCATTGTACAAAATATTTCAACAAATTACACTAGACTGTTGAGAAAAAAAAGATAACTACGTAATTTACGAACATCCCTTTTACAATAATTGAGAACCAACACGAACCGATATCAATCTAACTATCAAAAATACAAAAATGAAAATAAAAAACAGTAACTTACAAGAATCGAAAAAACCAATGAAAAAAGCAAATACAACCGAAAATCGAGCGAGCGTAGTTGTTTTTTGTTTTTTCTGCGATGGGTCCAGAATGTCGAACATTTTTACTGTGTAATAGAAAAAATTGAAACTAACCACCTGAAAAAATAGCTTTGAAAAGGAAAAAAATTTTCCAAAAATTTAGATAGTTGACATCCTGGATCTACAACTTACAGATTTCTAGATTTGATGACTGAATATTTTGTTTTTTCAATGGGGAAAGAGGGAGAGGAGCGGGAGCATGTTATACTTATTTCACGAGTGAAAAAATTTATCACCAGCAAAGTGAAATTGAAGAAAATGAAAAATCAATAAAAAAATTACAAAAATTGAAGAAATCGATATGGAATTTTACAAAGTTCATATTGTTTATTCGTGCAAGTTACGATATAAGAATCCAAAGAAACACTGAATAACAATTAAATAAACAAAATCATCAACTTTCGATTGAAATTCTTCTCACTGAAAAATAATGCAACGTGGAACGAGAAAATGTACCTAAGAACCAAACTCGTTTAGGCCTACTTTCTGATGCCCTTGGGTCAGATAATGTGTCCAAATGAATTTGGCTTTAAGGTTCATTTTCTCGTTCCACGCCACACTTACAATATTTTTGGCAATATTAGGTACTGGAAAATTGTGGAGTTGATTTCCATCTCTCAAAAGCCTCGATATAAATTCCTCTCACTGAAAAATAATGTAACGTGGAACAAAAAATGTGTCTAAGAAACCAACTCCTCAGGCTTACTTTCTAATGCCCTCGAATTAGATAATATACTCAAACTCGTTCGGTCTTGAAGTTCATTTTCTCCTTCCACTCCACACTTACAATATTTTTGGGAATATTGGACATTGGAAAATCATCAAATCTAGAAAACCCTTATCATAGATAACGCAGGCAAAATAAAAACCTTATGCCCCTCGCATTCTTTTGTAAATCGCGTCGAATGCCGATGACGTTGTTGTTCCTCTTGCTGTTGTCTCTGCTACTTCTGACGTTTCTTTGTTTTTTTTTGTTTTTTTTTTTTGTTTTTTTCTAAAAATTCTTTTAATAAGGGTTGTACTTGGCGCGTTCTGACTTGAATTTACCCTCGCTGGCGCCGCGTAAGGGCTTGTGGGAGCGGTGAACCCCGGTTGTCTGTACGGCGGGGAGCGTGGCGGCGGAAGCGCCGGCGCCGGCGCCCCCGAGGAGTTCCGTAAGGCCCCCGAGGGCCGAGAGGCTTGAAAGGGCGTTCAGGGCGCCCGGCTTGCTCAGCAACTGGGCCAAAGGAATTGCGCTGGCCAAGGGAGAGGCAGTGGTAGTGGTGGTAGAGGGGGAAGCATTGGCCCCGGACGATCCGGGATTGGTGGCGCTGCCAGGGGTTTGGGTATTTTGGGCCTCAAGGTTAGCTTTCTGCAGTTCGACACTGGGACACAAAAAAAAAATGGTTTCGGTCAAGAAAAGAAGGTGGCGTGTGCATGTGTAAGTGAAATAGGTAAGGGGGTGGGGAGTGGTTATGATGGTGCATGTCTGTAGAAAAAAATGTGTGGGGGTGGGGGGGGGGGGAGGAATCGATATAAAGGCGAACGATGGTTTTGAATTTGACATAGATCTTATAGTACATGGATTGCGCCTTGCCTATTCTTCTCCTTAGATCAGACTGTGCCAACATCTGGCTATGTTGCTTGGGCCAACCAGGGATGAAACGCACTCTAAAATTGCCCAAACAAAGCTCAGGAGCGTGATAACATGTGGTTCTTTTTGTGCAATATATACATGAATTTGTGTCAGAAAAATGCGCTATTTGTTTTTACGTCAGTAAATGAAAAAAAAGTCAACTGGAAATAATGTTCATGATTACGAATATACGTGAAAGAAATTCTCGAGAATAACGTTGTTTTTGATTTTTCTATTATAACCTCTACACCCTGCTGGAAAAAATTGATCGAAAAATGATTGAGATTTGAATTCGATCATTTTTAATCATGTTAGATGATGTTTCTGTCACTAGTTTTCATGATCTAATATGATCGAGATTTAAGACTCAGTCAAATCGGATCATGTTGGATCAGGATTTTATGATTGATTTGTGATTGAAAATGATCGGGATTGTAGACTCGATCGTTTTCGATCATGTTAGATGATGTTTCTGTCA
>JAPYZL010023325.1:0-15674 GCA_030522825.1 Platygaster orseoliae
CTTTTCACAAAACTCAAAAACAAAAAAGATATTCAAGTTTGAAATTTAAACAATAAATGCACTTTTTCGAGGAGTGGGGATAAAAACCACAAACCAAACATTACCCAAATTTTCTTCATATTTTTCTGAGTAAAAAAGTCCCATGCCACTTTTTAAAAAATTCAAAATCAAGAAAGATATTCCAGTTTGAAATCTGAGAAATCTGATTGGTTGTAACTTTTAACTCGAATACCTTTTTTGATTTTGAGTTTTTTAAAAAGTGGCAAAGGACTTTTTTACTCAGAAAAATATGAAGAAAATTTGGGGAAAGTTTGGTTTGTGGTTTTTATCCCCACTCCTCAAAAAGTGCATGTATTGTTTAAATTTCAAACTTGAATAACTTTTTTGTTTTTGAGTTTTGTGAAAAGTGGCAGAGGACTTTTCGACTCAGAAAAATATTAAAAAAAATTGATTAAAATATTATTCGTTTAAACTGGACCACCTTGTATAAGGAAAACCAAATATTTTTGATAATATCAATCATTGAAAATATGACAAAAAAAAACAAATCTACATTCGTCGTATTCAAAAAATTCCAAAATCATGAAAATTACTTGATTTTTAAAATGGTTAAATCTCAATGAGGAAAGATGACTATTATGTTTCTCATAAACTGAAAATTGAATATTAATCTATAGTAAAATAAATGTCAAAATGCTCAGACTTTTTTTATTACAATTTCAACATTTTTTATTCCAATTAACACTGATGTTCATTAAGAAATTAACCTTTATCAAAAGATTATAAATGTAGCTTGATACTATTTGAAATTAAAATCTCAACAGATATAAAAAATTACTTTTTATCACTCTAACCTCAAAACTGACATTTTAACGTGACTTTGATGCTATTGTGATGGAAAATTACGTTCGCAATCGTGAGCTATCGCCAATTTTGGCTTTGCCTATTTTGACCCTCGCCTCCGGCTCGGGCAAAAATGTACGGTTTCGCCAAAATTGGCTCTAGCTCTCGATTACGAAAATAACCATTTACATGTTCTGAAATTTCAAACATTCTTCATTTTCAGAAATCCACGGAAAATAAAACAACTTGATTTGAAAATTAATTAACCCATATTCAAAAATAAAAATAACGTCGATATGAACTCAAAATTCTAATCTTCACAAACATCAGAAGAAACGTTTCAGTACTAAATAATTCTATCCAAATTCTCAAAAAACCGTCCACAGTAATCGACAACTTTTCTCATCGATATTTCTCATTACCACTTGATAATTACAGCGCCAAAACTATTGTTTCGTGTGCCATTATTTCAAACACTTTCGCAATTTTCAATGTTACCCCACTTCGCCTACAACAAACGCCGCTCATTCCATCCCGCGACACCCTGTAAATACACGGCACCCAATCTTGCAGCAACGGGATAAAATGAGCTCGATATTCAAGGGAAGAAATTCATTGAAGAAACACCGTATCTCTTGTATCCAGCTCGCAGGAAACGATAATTATTGAAAATGTGTCGCGGTACCTGGTACATGAGCAAACAATGGTTCCAGACCCTGCGCTGTAACACCTGTCATTAACAGTCGTTATTAACGCCCCGTTACCTCCGCGACCGTGGTAGCCAAGAAACATAAAAAAAAAAAAAAAAAAAAAATGGGAAAGAAACCAAGAACCCGGCGTTATATGGGCAGAAAACAAAGTGAAACACGCTCGTGCCTTCAGAAAAAGGGAGCGAACACCATAAACGAAAGATTCAATTTAACCTCGTACACTGGGAATCGCAGAGATCTTCGGATTCTTTTCGTTCCCTATTTTTCAGTGCTACTATTTATTGAGTTAATTATTGTCGATTTGCTTTCTAGATTTTTGAATTGTTTGACACATTATCAAACACTTAATGAATTTTCTTCTTTGGAAAATGTAAAAAAAAATTCTCTAATAATTTTATTAAAATCGAAATCTATAACTTAAACATGGAGGACCCTCGAACACTTTTAATTCTATTCAAGCAAAGATCGATCCCTCGACACACACAGGCTCACGTACGTCTTTGGAACTCGTTACATTTCTCAGTTGCAACTGCAGACATCTAAAACTCGGCTACTTCAAGTACGGGCAAACAAGCTTGGACGCGATTACTTGAAGCGGATAAAGATTTCGCATCGTCTGGGCATGCCTAAACTTATTCTGGAATTAATTTTCTACTTTGAGGGAAATCCACACCGTTACGTGGCTTCAAAAAGCACTCCCGCAAATCGCTGCAAGAAAAAGCTCTGATTAAAATGAATTCGAATCTCATCATACTTAAGATAGAATTTCATCAAATGTAATCAAAGAATATTTACGATATATGCAAAAAATCTCATTAATAATTGAAAATTTTACAGAAAAATTACAGAATTTCTTCTACCTTTGCTTTTCCTCTTTCTTGATGAGCGAATCAAGCATTTTTTCATGCTGTGACAGAGAACTGTTTGAAGGGGAAATTCCAGTCCTTAACAATTGTTTTTACAAGTCAAGAGAGTATTTTCTTGGTTGCGTTTCAAGGCGGATTTTATTCCGGCGCAAGAGTTGATGCTTCAAACCAACACAATGGAAAAACTTTTTCACCCTTGGATGAATACGTTATTCCCTTAATATTACGTTTGTAAATAGTATCATGAACGAGTCATAATTAAAAGGATTTTCCATTATTTAATCACCGACTTTATCTCGTTTGTGTTATTGCTTCATTGCTTTCACTCATTGTTTATTGTTTCTACTATCATTGTCTAAAACTCTTTCCTTGACGTACTTTGCAATTTTGTATGAAAAGAATTATCTTGATCCATTTTTATTTTGGCATGATAATTTCTATTGTAAGTCTTGTCCATAATGGAAATGAAGAATGAGATGTACGAATCCTTAAAAATTAAATTTGTATTCTTTGTTTTACAAAGAAAGTAAATTAACAAACTATACTTCTGGACTATGAGATACTTTATTGTCGTATAATATAATATATTCCTTTAATGTAAAATGTTAAGGGGGGAAGTACCTCTTGAGGCCGAGAAATTTTGAGATGTATTTTTGGAAAAATGAAACGGTGCACACAAAAATTGATATTGTTAATATCTAGGGCAATGTTTCAAGATAAAAAAAAAACATTTTTCACATACTGTTAAATAAAAAATTAATTGACTTTTGGTTCATTCCCTGACAACTGACATCGAAATTGGTGTACACGATCCTGGCCACAATTTTCATCTGAAATCATGAAACCAAACATTTTTTTAGTCGAGAGGGTTTTTTATCCTAGATAGACTACGACCTTTGCAAAACTCGAACTTAAACCATAAAAATCTGTGGTTAATTTGTTGCAAAACCAAAAAATTTTCAAAAAAATTTTTTTAAACAATGATTTTTATGGTTAAAGTTCGAATTTTGCAAAGATCGTAGTCTATTTAGGATAAAAAAAACCCTCTCGAGGAAAAAAATGTTTGGGTTCATGATTTCAGATGAAAATTGTAGCCAGGATCGTCTACGCCAATTTCGATGTCAGTTGTCATGGAATTAACCAAAAGTCAATTAATTTTTTATTTAACATTATGCGAAAAATGTTTTTTTTTTTATCTTGAAACATTGCCCTAGATATAAACAATATCAATTTTTGTGTGCACCGTTTCATTTTTTCAAAAATACATCTCAAAATTTCTCGGCGTTGGACTCAGAAAATAAAATCTTTCATCTGTTTTGTTATATTTTGTTTTATATTTCAAAGTTCTCCTGAAATACTTTTTGAATAAAAACAAGGGTTAACGAAATCACAATTGAATAAATAATATGAGGTTTGGTGATTTCCTAAAAAGTATTTCTAGGAATAATAATTGCTGATTAGTTTTGGGTCACCAGTGATTTTGAATGAAAAAGAACTTTTTTTACTGTAAAAGTTTAATGTAAGAATGCATTAATGTTGAATTATATGATATCGAAACTGCAGAACAAAGTTTTATCATAGTAAAAGTTACTTTAAAGTTGCTTTTGATGTAATTTCAATGACTCAAATGATTATAGTGATAATACAAATAATATATTCATGTGACTCCCGACATAACCAAGTTGGTACACTTTGTTTTCCGAGCCTCATGGCAAACTGGACTGTTCTGATTGTACTGGAAAGCAAGATAACTATAAGGAATAATGAAGTAGTAATGAATTCCAAAAATCACTCTATGTAAAAGTGCAAGGATTTGCTGGAACGAAAAGTTCGAATTCACTACCTTTCGAGTGGCAGTATTTTGGCTACCTCTTTGAGTGAATTTTCCCTCTTTTCGAGTAAAAATTCACTCGAAGGAATAAAGAGAGTTTGGAGCCTGGAAATAATCTTCGACTGGCCACAAGCCTAACCACCTTGGAATATACAAGTTTTACCTCGCGGGCCGTGGGTAGCGGCCGGGAAGAGAAACAAGGGGTTTGGGGTGGCCGAAAAGGGGCAGAGCGATGGGGGTGGTTGCCGATGGTAGTGGCAAAGTTATATGTGAAACTCGACTTGGCGCGGTGGAATGGAGACAGCGAGAAACAGCTAAGGAGGAAGGATAGCGGCAAGGGTTCCGAGATACTAACCCTTGGCCGAGCCGCACCCCGAGGTCCAGAATAATCTACAATCCATATCAGTCTTAGGGACTCCCCCCGACCGACCCCCCCCCCCCACGTGCACTCGCGCCATCTTAGACAGCAGACCCGCGCTGTGGCCGCTTCTTCCTTGTTGCTCCAGCGAGACCTGGATCGTTTCGGCCACCCCCTCCCACCCTCCTTCACCACACCAGCCCTCCCCTCTCGCTTTATCTTGTCTCGCGTAAGGACCATCGGTCTTTGTCCTGCGAAACGCGAGCGAGTTACGGCCCTCTCGCTCCCCCCGTCTTAGCCACAACCCTTGCCCAGAGCGGGCTGCTAGTCAATACCCCACACGATATACCTGATTCCCATACGAAATATTCACGAGACGAGATCCGGGTTCACGATTTCGGGACTGGGAATTTCGAGTTCTGGAGATGTTTCGTGTTTGGGAGCTGAAGTAAGGTGGTTGAAAGGGGTTAACCGGAAGATAGTGAAAGTACTGGTTTTTTTTTTTGTTTTTTAAAGAAGGAAAATAGGTTACCTTGGATATTTGGGTTTAGGTTTTCTAAGAGAAGAGTAAGAAAGTTTTTTCAAATATTTAAGAGTACTTTTTTTTATTTATGCATGTCAGATATAGTGCTTTGAAAATATATGAGGAGACAAAACTGCTCCAGTTCAAAACTGAGTTACACTACGATCTCCACGGAAGAGAGCTTTTAAGGCTCTGGAATCTTGTTTCAAGGTCGCAGTATAATTGTGATTATTCAGTCAGGATAAAAGCTCTGTGACAAGTTTTGTCAAGATTATGAAAATATGGCTAAACCCAAATGAGAAGTGGAGGAACAAATAAGTAGGATTCATAGCTTATTCGAATGTGGCGATTTTTTTATTGAGTGAAAATCTGAATATGTATGGTAAACAAGAGAGGATAGGATGCTTTGTAAAATTATGTAACATTTTGTTCGATTGAAAAATTGTGATACAAGCAAAAATTTTATACTATCATAGAACCTAATTCATAGTCTGTACTGAAATTCCGAATTCGCCAAGGATTGAACTATCTTAAAATGTAATTCAAATATTACGCCATGCGTTTTTTGGTTTCTTTATACCCCCTTCCCCCATTATGACGAATATTTTGCTTAACACCCCCCCCCCCCAAGGTGTCACGTGACAGTGGGAAATTTTGATTTGCCTAAATGAAGCAGTAAAATCAACTCGAATGGACGAATGAATTTTTGTAATTGAATGATATTATTTAATAAGATAGGAAATTTTAAGTATAATTGAAATTTAATCACTGAACTTGAAAAACAAATCGTATTTTCATAAAAAAAAGCTATTTCCTGAACGATTCCTTTTCCAGACTCAACTGTATTTCGAAAAAGTAGCATGAAACAGTAAAACTTTTTTTTTAATGAAACTTCCACTAAACAAAAAGTGATAAAATGTAATCTAATTTTTTTTCAATTTTTCGAGATTTTTCAGATAGAATTGAAATCATCATTGGTATAGTTACTCATCATTGGTATAGTTACAGCACTAGTACAGTTGTAGCGTACGAAAACGCTTTTACCATACTCGTATTATAAAATATCGTCCTAGTAATGTAATATAGTATTATCAGAAACTAATTTAAAGTCGTCGGAAAATTATAAAAGTTCGACAAGTAATTAATCGACGAATAGTTCCATTTACCAACAAGGTTTGCAACATTTAATTATTTCTGTAGAGCAGGTAGATAAGAAAATTTTGAAGCTTAAAAATATTTAATAATGTCAAATTCATTGTGATTTGCATAGATTATACGTTGAATTAAAACATATTTTTCAAGTCTTAATTATAAGAAATAAAAAATTTTTAAGCCTGTAAAAACTTGAAAAAAAATTAACGCTCAATCAACATTTACCAATGTTTTAAATATTTACCATACATATCGTAATCTGTCAAATTTATCCAAGTATCAAAGTCCTCGATACTTAATGAATTTGTTGAATTTGAAAAAATATCAACTCAGTTTGTAATAACTCAAATAATTTTTATACTTGAACAATATTATTACGACTGTAATAATAGTGTCGACTAAATGAAGACCTGAAATAATATTCTTTACCTCAGATGAAAAGATCAATTTTAAAACAGTCTGACTCTCAAATTAACTCTTATTAATGTTCGATAATGATTCCAAAAATTACATTAATCCATCTGCATATTTCTGCGACCGATGTAATCCAATTTCTTAACTTCTTTTTTAACAGCCAGTAAAATTTTTATTAACAATTATACTTCAGTTTGTATCCATAATCAAATTAGGATTCAAATTCAAGATTCTCAAGCAAAAATAAAGAGACTCATTGCTACTGTATGATGCAAATTTTGCCTCTTCCACGATTGGTAAAATAATTATGGATACTAAGTTCATCTTCTTCAATATTTATTGCACTTCCAATCTCAGTTGGAAATTGATTTGATTTTGTATTTGTTTTTATATTCCTCTGCAATGCAAGTTGCAAGATATAATCAAAAATGAAATGGTTCAACCAATTAATTTATAAATCAATGTAAAAGCTCTGTAAAAACAAAAATAGTCAATAATAATCATGTTATCGGATTATCATGGTTTTTTTTTTTAGTTCACTTATTGTTCCATGTCAACCTATCAGTATCTGTGTATGAATCGGAAACTGCATCAAGTTTTTTGAGATCACGATGACTAAATGTGACATAAGTTGATTAAAAAAATTAGAGTTAGTACAAAGTGCAGATTAAGAAGAGAAACGAAATTCTGATGGGCAATTTTTCTTAGCCTTAATTTTCTCAGATGCGCAATGCGTTTTTTAGTGGGTTTTGAGGCTCATGGTATTCCCTAGCATCCCATCTCTCGAACTGCCCTCTTTACATCCCGCAAAACCAACCCTGTTTCAACCGCCCTTGCGATGAAATTGCACCAAACGTCCCGACAGCTCGCCGAATCAGCCTTACGGAAAATGTGCATCGCTAGATTCCGCGGATACGAATCTTGCTGGGACCTGTATCTCTAGTCTTCCAAATATCATGGGATCTTCAGCAACTATCCGGAAACGGAACTGTAAATTATGTTAGGAATTGATCCAATTAGTTCTGAACACAGAATGTTTTTATTATGTTCTTTCAGAGTTTTTTGAAAGAATATCAATAAGATTTGTGTACTGTTAAAAATTTTTCGTGCGTCTCGAGTAGATAGCATTTCTTGGTTAATTATGTATTTCTTTTTTATGTATCACAAGAGTGAACACCAGGCACATAGGCAAAAGAAAGTTTTAGGCGTTCAAAACTCTCTCGAAATTAAGATAAAATTGATTATTATTCCATCAAACACATTTTCAAATTTAAAATATGAAATAAGATAATCACAAATTGTAGGAAATCGAGAGGGAAAATAATGATGATATATGATAAAATAGGTAAAAATTACCAAAAATGTACCTACTGAAATTTAAGGAATGTAACGAATGTTTTCATGTGAGTTCTCAATATTAAACAGAATTGAGAGCTTTATCAAAAAAAAAAAAACATTGATTTTGCTTCAGAAAAATTTATTTCGAAAAAACAATTCTGATCATAAATTTTTGACTAGCAAGAAGTAGAAAATTGATGTTTGTAAAACTATAATAAATTCTAGATAATATTGTTATTGAATTTTTATTATTCTTCAGAATGAAATATTACATTTCAGTAAAATAAATTATGAAGAAAAATTAGAATCTACGAAAGTGTTGAAAATCTTACGACAAATTATACACTCGAGCATTGAATTTTAGAAATCAAGATTGAAATTCATGAGAGTACCAGAATATCTTCAAAGTCATACAAACTCTGGATGAATACTAATAGTTAGAGAATTATATGAAAAAATTGTTTTTCGGAAAATTTAAACATAGACTTATGATCTATGGAACTTCGAATTCTCGAGCAGCAAATTCTTCAAAACACATATAATAATCTATATTAATGGTAAAAAATGTAAAAATACCAGTAAACGTGACATTATCTTAAAAATACTGAAATCAAGGCAAAAATAAAATAAATCTATAAAACACAGAATATGCATGTACATGCAGTTTTTCCAAAAATCTATTCAATTACTGCGATGGGATTTAAATTTTCATCCTACTGAATCGAGTCTAGAAATCTATGGAACAATTTAAAAAAAAACTGTAAGTCTATAAAAATACCAAAGTATCCTTAAAAATGATATGAATAATGAAAAAATTTGAAAAATTGTTAAAATTCATTAATATCTAAACATAATGTAGATATAATTTTTAACCATTTCATAAAACTCAAATTATAGAGTAAATATTTTTTACAATCTCTATGGAAATCGATAAAATAATAAAAAATTCTTTGAATTACATAAACAAAAAAAAATACTGACTAAGAATGTAAATGAAACTGTTTATTGATAGATAAATTGAATGTGTTCAAATCTTTGCGAATTTTCAATATTACAGCATAAAATTCTAGAAATGTTTTGAGTGATCCATAGTTTTTTAAATAACATAAAACAACAAAATTCCAGAAGTTTCTGATATACTTGATATCTAATTCAGATATTATTTTCTCTAAACTCTATAGAAATATACATGTTTTCATATTTTCATTCCTATTAGAGCATCGAGTTAGAGAGAACTGAATAAGAATCGATGTTAATATTAAAGATCTTTGAAATTGAATAATTCTGATATAACTTTGAAAAATAGAAAATGTAATAAAAAAACCATAAACATCAGTGACTCGAAAATCATAAAAATTGAATTCTATTAAATTCAATATGAACATAAAAAATGTGCGACTATATGTAATTCCAAAATTCCGAAGTTGGAAAAATTCAAAAGTCGTACTCCCGTAACCAGATTATCAAAGATTTAAAATTGTTAAATCATTAAAAAAATTCATTTTTTTTAAAAACGTCTTCCAAAAATGTTTTTGTCTACGTCTCTTGTAAACACAAATAAATTGTGGAAGTATATCTCAATCAATTATGATTTTATCAGTGATTTTTCGAGCAAAATATTATTGTCTCAAAAATATGAGCGAAAAAAGGTAAGTAATTGATTTTTTATATTCTTGGAAATCTTTGGAAAGTATATTAATTCTTTTGCAACATTCCATATATATGTAAACTATTGCTGTTCAAGTTATAACTGTAATACGATTGAAACACAAACTCCAAAACTTTTTCGAAGCATTATTAAATTTTTTTGAGATTTAAATATAGCATACATAGTCTTCTATGACGTATATAACGCATCATAGAAACTTTATTTTCAGAAACGTCCTTACAAAATTCTACGAAAATAATTAACAAAATTAGGCAAGATGTAGGAGTCCTAGCTAACTTAAGTATTTTAAACTTCAGATTCTCTCGGAAGTTCATACAACCTTCAAAAAAATTGCTAAAACATTTTATTATCATTACTTACCAATATAGTTACCGATTATCGTTATTACTCCATCACGTCAACGTGAGCCAAAACTCCTATAGCATACCTACTTACGAAATTGTCAATCAAATCCATTTTAACTTTGGAGTTTCACAATGCAGATTAAGTGTGTAAAGTTTTCACAGAGTTTTGATAAACAAATTTCCGATGAAAGTTAAGAAAAAGTAGAGTTATCCTGGTTGTGGCGAAAAGCGATGAATGAGTTTGTGAATGGACAAGGGAACTCTCCGGCGCGAAAAATCGAGTTGCATGAATGGGAATAGTGGCCACAATAAATGCCCTCACTTCAGCTTGATCCGTCCGCGTTCCTTCGGTAGCCCCTTGCCCTGCTTTTGCGTATCAGTGACTTCAATAATGCAAAAGCCGCCTTCGCTCCCTCGATACCGAAGCTCAAGTAATCTAATTCGATCCGTTTTCGGCGCCGGTGATGTATTATTTTGCGGACTGAACGCGCTCGTCATTCATTTTTGCGTATCTGGGTCGGACCGTCTGGCCCGATCGAAGATAATTCGATTTCAGGTGTTCTAAGACGCGTTCATTCACTCGGATTAGAGGAAAAATCGTTTTCTGAAATTAAGTTTGAAAGGGCATAAAAAATGACGAGGCTTTTCGAAGATATCGGATAAGAGAGTTTTATTCTGAGGAAATTGCGATCGCTGTTAAATTAATTATATTGACTCGTTACAATATGTGATGAATTTGATAGAGCGAATTGAAGCTTTGTTCACTGCAATTTTTGAATTCGGTAAAAAGTAATGAGAATTTTCGTTGTTGGAATATGAATGGAACATAATTCTTTGTTTTATTACTATAAAAAAGAACCTTTTAATTTCAGAGTTTTTGACAAAGTACATATGTCTTGCAGAGGTCCAAAAAGCAATGTAATTTTCATTTCATAACTTAAAAAATCGAATGAAGGAATTCGCAACTAAAGTCGGAAAAAAATTTCCTGCCATAAAAACATTTGTAAAATTATCAAACGTATTGTTTAATTTATGTATCAGCATCATTGAATGAAGAAAAATTTTTTTTGCAAAAAAAAAGATTGAAAATAAAAAAAAGGAAACTTGAAAAAAAAAATTAGGTACATACCAGGAACATAAAAGAATTATTGCATGCATTCTCTGTTGTTAAAACTTCGAAATGAGTGGCTCTAAAAAAAAATACATATTTTATGATTTGAAATGAAATGCGAGTTCAATTGAAACAATTTTTAAGATTTTCTGAATCTTTAATTGATTAGTATGCAAATTTATTTTTCAGTACCAATTACTGTAAAACCATTGTTTTTTTGTGAAAAATCTATAAAAATAATGAACATCTCAATTTTTTCTACAGAGAAAACGCAATTCAGATAAAATTAATTGGATAGCCCAACCAACAATACTGATAAAAAATTCAAACATCACTTTTCCAATAATCTTGCAACCCTTCAAATTCTCCTCTAAATAATTTAAAATGGCCAAAGTTATCACAAATTTCCTGAAATTGAGAACACTTCTCTTAATAACTTGGACTATGGAAAAAAATGCGAAATTGCAGAGCTTCGAAAATCTCATGTTGTTTCTGCTACCATTTTTCGAAAATGAATAAAGTATAAGTAATTGAAAAATAGTATTAGTAATTCACGAGAAGCGATGACAAAGGTTTGAAACTTCGAAAAAATCTGGAAATTTCCAAAAAATGTGCACAGAAATAAAGCTTTCTCCAACAACAATTCATTAGGTAACACATAGACCAAAGAACGTTTTGAATATCGACCAAAAATTTTGGTTATGACAACCAATTTTGTATCATGAAAAACAATATAAAATTTTTATAACGAAAACTATAGTTAACATAATCATAACTTTGGTTTGTCTAAATCCTAGTGAATGATTTAGTTGCTGCAACTATACATTTCTTTCAGTTCATAATCGAAATTTCTGACTAATTGTCACAAACTTGTTCAAGAAAAAAATCTTCGATCTTAAAAACAATAATTGTTTTTCAATAATAACTATTATTCACCATACGAATAAAGGACATCTTGTTTATTCAAAATGTCGAACCCAATTCGAATTCTCCTACAACCATTTTCAAGGCCACATAATGGGTTCAATCCTAACCTCATACTTCAAATACTTTTGTGTTCGACATTTTTTCTAATGTAGAGATATAAAAGGAATACATCTTCAAGCTATTTCAACTTTTTCAAGGCAAGCACAAAGGCAATCGAGCTAATAAAACCAGGAATCCTGATTTTGTGTGAACAAGGCATGTATGGAATCCATAGTCAGCTTCGTATATGTGCCTCGGGAAAATTCCTGAATTCTAAGTCCACCGAGGCCGTCGTCAGGTATATATATATATATATATATGTAGATCTTTCCCGGGAAGTTGCAATGTTCAGTTTTACGGTGTTACCTGTTGCACCTTCCGCGACGCTTCAAAAATGATTGAGGAGCCGACGAAAGAATGGCCAGAAAAAGAAATGGAGGAAAAACGACTTTTGAAAGAGCCGAAATTCTTCTACGTGACGTGTTCAGCCATCAGTGACGTAAATAAGCACCCTCACTGATTTTATGCTGAATATACTGCGAAGAGAAAGGTAGAAATTGTGAAATGAAATTGAAATAAATGAAATTAAATTATTACAACGTTCAAAAATGTACAAGGAAAAAAGGGATTTGCTGTATCAGCAAAAAGTGTTAACACAACTTGACAGAAGGAATTTTTTTCGCAGCAGTAGCTTATTTTTTTTGTCTCAATAAATCTTTTTTGCTACCACAGCACAATCATTATGCATAAAATTCTATTTCTTTAAGCTTTTTCGCAGTTTTCATGTTGTGGTACTTTTGAAGTACTACTTCATATATCTTTGTAAAATCTACCTTCAATCAACTCAATAAAAAAATTGATAGACTTTCTTTCATCACTTTACCTATAGCTTCAACAATTCATAAATAAATTCTTTACAAGATTGAGTTTAGGTTAACTCCTTAAGAGCTGAGTTAAACTTTTTCAACTGACATTTTCTTAGCGAAACACGAAAGTTCCGCTCAAATTGCGCAGTGATCTTCCAAGTCTGGACCTTCGACAGCAAAACCAAGAAAAAGTGCATTATTTTAGCCCTTCCTAGAAAATTAG
The DNA here is from genome assembly GCA_030522825.1 of Platygaster orseoliae. Lineage (NCBI taxonomy): Eukaryota > Metazoa > Arthropoda > Insecta > Hymenoptera > Platygastridae > Platygaster > Platygaster orseoliae. The sequence goes on from JAPYZL010023325.1 coordinate 13,215, forward strand.
TGCGCACATTGCGATCTCGCGATTCCGTGTACTCGTCACTTTATGCCTCGTAATTACACTCCCTTCGGATTTTCTATTCCAATGCTATCGCTTCCTGCGTACTTTTTTTCATCGAATACTGGAAACGAGAGAAAAAGAGAAAGAGACATCGGAGGAAATTTTCCACCCTCGAGTGGATTATTTTTCGCTCGACGATCGCAAAAGCACTTGAAAACATCGATGAAACTCGAAAGCCCGCGATGCTGTTTTTCTTTACCGCAAGAAAAAAATGCAAGTTATTGATTTAAATGGAGTTTCAAGTTTCTGGAACTTGAGGAGACAGCGATTTAGGAGTAGGATTTGCCAGTCTATTATTTCTGCGTTTATGGTATGATCTACATTTTTTAAATTTATTACATAATCTCATTAATTTATGTAAAATATAACTAAACTTTCTTCTCTTGAAAGCTATGATATACTACACACTTGATACATTTTTTACTTCATGAGGGTATATTTTTAGTCTTTCTTTGACAGGCAGTGTTTTTCTTTGACGAATTGAGAATGTATATATTAAGTAAATCTTTTGAGTTTGGAGCATTCAAACAAAACGTGCCAGATTTCGAGAGCACTTGGCTTAACGAATGACGCTCGGAACTTCACATTCCGCGGAGTTTTTTTCGCAATTCCGTAATTTCATCCCGAGTCGTTCGGTCTCTCGGAGCAATCTTCGGGGAACATATAAACCCTTCTTCCCGAGCGCATTATGTGTTTATCCCTCTTTGTTCGCTTTCAGGCCCTACCCTCGGCCACTCTCCCAACCCAGGTAACGGAACGTACAGTTTTGCAGGTGTAATTACGATAGAAAAATAATGTTTCCTGTGCCTCTCGTCCTCCCGAGGAAGGAAAAAAGTCGGCAAGACCGAACATGAAAAATCATGCCTTTTGCCAAGACAATTTGTAAAAAGTTGGTGGTTCAGCTCGTGTCTCAAAAAATACAGTCGGAGTTTAACGCGGGCGTTGAAAGTTTTTCGAGGAAACAGGAAATTGGATTTTCGTGAATGAATTTGTGAATGGATTTGTATATTTATTATGAAGTGCGTGGAATGACAGCTATGCATTTAAGGCCAGGTTCCTCCAAAAAACGTTTGTATTTTTTTTAAATTCCATTTATTGTTAAAAAAATATTTCAAAATTTAACTTTCTACAGGATAAATGTACATATATTAATTAAACGACTTAAAAAAATTTTATTTATTTTTTTTTTTATTATGGCGGCTCTGAAAACAGCTGCTCAAACTTGTCCAATTTTTTTGTGTGTCATCATTTCTTGAAAACGAATCATCTGAAAGCAAAAAGTTACAACAGTTACATATTCTGTATCGAATTGGTTCTGATCCGTACTACAACCGAAAATACTCATTGCTATTTAAAAAACTTATAAACAATTAAAAGTTCAAAAAAAGGGTCAAACGTTAAAAAGTCCGCCATTTTGTTTTTTTCTCGGTGGAAATGTTTCATAGTAGTATCGACCAAAGCCTAATCGATACAGAATATTAAACTATTTTGCTTTTTGCTTTCAGATGATTCGTTCCCAAGAAATGATGACACCCACCAAAAAATCGGACGAGTTTGAGCAGCTGCTTTCAGAGCCTCCATAATGAAAAAAATTTTTAAAAAATTTTTTAAGTCGTTTAATACAAATACTTTTATATGTAAAAAGTTAAATTTCGAAATTTTTTTTTAACAATAAATGGAATTAAAAAAAAAGTTTTTTGGCCTTAAAAGCCATCAAAATAATAAATTAGATGATTGTCAATTTTAGAGGAAAAAATGGTGAAACAAAGTGAAATATTTTCAATGCAAATACGGAAAATTATCTGGAAAATTTTGGTTAAAACTTAGAAGAAAAATGCATACATGGATAAATACTAACGATAATACGAGGGTCGTTTCAAAAGTAAGTTCCACTATTTTTTTCTATCCGTGTGGATGGTGGTAAAAATCTAGGAGTCTTAGGGAATTTGCATCTGAGTGTAGTCATAGTACTGTAAAATTTTTATGTGCGTGCGTCAATCCGTTCAAGAATTATGCTCCTGTTATTACGCAGACATCACTTGCTTCTACCGCCAAATGCGAAGTTCGCGGTGTCATTCGGTTTTTGACGGCAAAGAATAAAATTGCCATTGAAATTTATCGCGAGTTGTTTAGTGTTTACCGTGAAATATATGAAATATATTTATAAATATTTGATTATAGTATATTATATAAAGGCCAATGGTTTTTCGTTGGTGCCAATCGAAAAATTCATGAAAAGAAGAATAACATCTTCAACAACCGTCAAAGTTCGGGACGTCGGCGTCGATGGGCGACCGCTTCGTGGCTCATCGTGATTTGCGCCAACGAGAAACCATTAGCCTTGACATAACGTTTTCACCATGAACACTAAACAACTCGCGATGAATTTCAATGGCAATTTTA
>JAPYZL010023328.1:0-10739 GCA_030522825.1 Platygaster orseoliae
TAATATATATATATCTATATATATATATATATATATATATATATATATATATATATATATATGTTTATGTTTTTTTTTAATTTTTCCAAATGTTTTTTTACGATCGATTTTCTACATAATAATTATATTCGTCTAACTGCCCAATCACTACTTCATTCTCACCTAATGAAAATATAAAAATCTATGACTTTTTTTACCCACGCGACATGAGAATAAAAACAGTAGCTGTTGGGCCGAAGCACGGCATAGCTCGAAAATGACAACAAAAAATCGAGAGCCATGTAATACGAGAATCTCATGCGGTAGTGTCTGAGATCTAATCTGTTTCGTCTCTCCTCGGGGAGAAACACTAGAACCCGGAGTTCTCAAGTGGAAGGTCGGAAAACACGGACACCACAAAAATCGAATATTTTTACTCGGACTTTTCACGAAAAAGAGCCTCCGTCTTTAGAAAAGGAATGAGAAAATGAAGATAGCTCTATACGTTCCAGCGAAACTTCCGGGTTGATGAATGGAGGCGTTTTTTGAACACGTGCCATTTGCATCGAGCCCGAGTTCTTCCGCTTCTAACAACTGGCCTTTTCGAAAGACAGAAGGCAATCGGTGTCATGAAATTAGCGGTCGCCAGATTGTCAACAGGTGGAAAGTACCTGAAATTCGTTTAATTATGCATTTATTCAGATCGTCTCCCACGAGCTTACGATATTTGAATTCAAACGAAAAAAACAAAAATTAAGTTTACTCAACGAGAAAAAATTGTAGTTGAAATATTTTGGTTGGGTGTACCTGAAAATTTATTTTTCAATTGTTGCTCATACTATTTCAACAATCGATATTTTGTTGATGATTTTATAAATCATAATAAAAGGGGTACTAGGCTATATAAATATGAATAATAAATAAAACATAATTATTCACGTTGGTTTAATTATTTATTCAATTAAAATCGTTTCATTAACTTTTAGAAATAAGCCTCCATTCGCAAATTTTAAATTTTGCCAACTTCTTCTTTTAAGCAAACATTACATGAATATCTGCTGGAAATCATGTAATGGTTCATACGTTGTAATTAGTATAATATTTTTTCATTTCAAATATTAGAGGTAATGAATAATTATTTCATTGGTGTAGAAATTAAAACTACTCATTATTATTTATTATTTGATTTTTTTAAATATATTGGAAAAACGAGAAGATTTTTCAACCCAAGAATCGATAAAAATAAGTGTTATTCGTAATTAATTTGAGAATTAGTATGTTTCAAATGAAGATATTATAAAATTTAATGTAATAATTTTTTTGGCATGATATTGCTTACATTTTGATTAGAAAAATTATCACAGAAAAATTATTGTTTCAGAAGTGGTTTTCATAAATTAAACCTAAAATACTTTAAACTAACAAAAAATACTGAATTTCGAAATGTAGTTTATCAACAATATATTAAATAAATAATTAATTTACTGATATTTTGACAATTGCTTAATTGTATGACTTTTAGTGTAGTTTATAAATGAACTAAAATTCAAAAACGAATTAAACAATTCCAATTGACAATATCATTACAAGTAACAGTGATGATTATAAGTATAACAATAAATATCATAATAAAATAAAATATTATATTTTTCAGCCTGAATAGGTTTATAAAGTAATACAGTTTTAAATAACATATTTTCATAAATGACTGTATCATTCCAGCTACTCAAAATAGTTGTGCCAGTGAAGTTTATACTAATTAGCAATAGTTAAACAACATCATACCAATTAACGCAGATTCAATAGTGTACTTACATTTTTGACTAACTAATTTTTCATTTAAACTCGATAATTTGAGTTCAACTTACTACTTTTTTCCGTTTTCTTCATTCATTTTTTCTCCTATTATCAATGAAATGTTAAAATATTTTGCAGCGCATGTAAAAATATCTAAATGTTGTAAGTTTCATCATTTTATTTTAATTTATCATCGCTAATAAAGTGTTTAATTTTTTCATTAAAAAAAACTTATATTATATTTAAGTTTTTAGATATAATTTTTACATCAAAAAAACTCGGAAAATTTGTACACTTACAACAACAAAATTAACGAAGTTCTGAAAACCACAAATTTTTTTTTCATAATTCGTGCAATAGTGTTTAATTTTGAAATGAATGTCTCTTTTCCGGAAAATTTAGAGCAATTTCATTCCCAGCGGCTCGGAATCCAAAAACTCACGCGAAACTTTGAAGATAGAAACAAAAAAAAAGTGGAGGTGTGGAGTGCGAGGAAAGATATATTACCTACGAGAAAGAAAAGAAGAATTCAGCAGCGATTAAGCAAATGAGAATCGTTTCTCGATTAGCATACTGCGACATACATTATCCAGGAACGGCTGCAGCAGAGACTCCAGGGTCTAGAAAAAGAGCAGCGCTATTTCTCGCACTGAGCTTGCAACGAAAAAAATTTGCCGACGTAAATTTTGAAGAATAATGACCTTTATTTACATTCACCTAGTTTTCTGGAAATTCCTGTAATTGGAAGAATAATATACTGATTACAAAATAATGAAATTCATGTTTCTCATATTTTTTTGAACATTTTTCACCTTTCAGTTGAGAATTTACCATCTACTTCCCTGTATGCCAAGAACAAGAAGATTTTTTTATAAAATTTCTACCATGACACTTAGGGTTGGTGCAAAGAGGTGAGATTGGGGATGAGGGTAAACAAAAGACTGATCGGTATCGTCGTTAAGCGTCACGCTGTCCGCGCCGCGGCAGGGCCCTTGGACCTCGGGGACCAACCGGGGAGGCGACGAAACCCGGGACATTTATCGCGCGCGCGGATCGCCGCGATATTTCTGAGCGAAAAGGAGAAAAAAAAGGCCGAAACGAAGGGTAAAGGAGTGCCACGTTGCGGCACTGCCGCTCGTAACTTAGCCCGCGTTATCAATTATCAAGCCGCGTCGACTCATTAAGGGCCCCACAAAAAGGCCGCTTCAACGACGCGTGTGCGGTGGATTCTTCCAAAGGCCGTAAACGAAGGGCCTTGCTTTTTTCCTCCTCCGTCTCCTGGTTGAGATTTTCGAGGATTTTCAAAACTATGATTTTTTTAGTGATTTACAACGGACGTAGATACAATGAAGGTGACTGAGTCAAAAAATTGATAATCCTTTCGTCCTCATTTTTGGAGGATTTCGAGACTTTGAGAGAACAAAAAAAGTAGAAATTGACAAAATGGTGACAATTTGAGGACATTCGGAGAGAAAAAGTTCTCCATTCATACTCAAAAAGTGCACTTATGACCCAAAATCAACTTTTTGAGGATTTTCTCCAAAATCTTCACTGAAACATTCTCCTGAAATACTGATTCCTTCTCCGAAAATCGATTCGAAAAACGGCAGTAGTAATAAAAACCTCATTATTGTATACACAATCTCATAAGTATTTACACTAAGAAAAAAATATTGTGATTATTACAATACTGTATAGTAAACGGGAATCGCTCAGACATATAAAACTTTTTGCCAAATAATATATTAATTTTGGCAACACCATATTGTAAATATTGTTAAATGATATTGTCACAATAAAGATATTTTGTCGTGAAAATTCCTTCCCATATTTAACTTTTTACTATACATCTTATATTTTTTACAATATCATATTGTAATCCTTGTATATTGTTATATTATAATTTTTACGACTGTAAAACAAAATTTCAAAAATGAAAATAGTTAGAATTTGCGTGATACATATCAGTTTCTCGCATATCAAATGGGAAAAATAGACATACTTATACAGTAATAGCTCTCAGTGACTGTAATTCACGACAAGCTGATTGAGAATACAAGATACAATATTGGAAAAATTCGAATATGTATGGTAAATTTTACAATGAATTCTTGTTATGCACATTTTTACATGTACAATATTTTTTTTTTGTACATGAAATATCATATTCTACAAGCTAAAAAACAAGTTTTAAAAGTTAAAATATTATATCACATTTTTCACTATACACAGATATTAGATTCTTTGTAATTGTAAAGTAAACGTTGCAAATTGTAAAGTTCGTTTTGCATGTGTAAATTTTAAAATTTCCAAAATCGTATAGTAAAAACTGTTACTCATATTGTAATTTACACAACACAGGCGCGGATCCAGGGAGGGGGTTTGGGGGGTTAACCCCCCCCCCCCATTTTTTTTTGTTATTGAAGAAACCAAATATAAGAGTTTGATGACCTTTTTTTCTAGAAATCAAAAGATAAAAATTCTAAAAAGCCCCTCTGAAATTATTTTCTTGATCCGCCTTTGACAGTAAGTCAAAGATTGATTATGCGAAAAATCACCATTTTCCCAGGTCTTGGATTTGAGAAAACAGAATTTTCATGAAGAATGTTCCCTCCAGAATGAGGAATAAGCGAGTAGTTGAAATAAAAATTAGTATCTTCCAAGATTATTGATCCCACACGATTTTTATCGCTTGATTATTATAAAAGTGAGTCAAAGATTGACTATGCAAAAAATTAGCAAAATCCAAGGTAGGGGAGACCGGTGCTGGTTGGCCGAAGGGGCAGGTTGGCCGAGTGTCTTTTGTGAAAACTCTTTTTGGTACAGTGGCGAAATCTATAGTAATTTTGGTGGGGTATTAGGTCGCCTATGTACAGACGGAATTTCAGCTGTTTTTGTGTTGCCGTTTGCACAGGAGCACGCTTGTTCTTTTTCGGCGCTGGTCAGTATATTTCTTTTACTGTAAAGTAATGTTTGTCACACGGATTAATTTACATTCGATTTCCAAAAACGTGGTACTACTGGAAAAAGTATCGAAAACCCTGTAAAATGATATAACGATTTCCAGGGTAACCTCACTTTTGTCTTTGTAAATCATGATTGTTCTCGGAAACATCCATTGGGGTAGGTTGGCCGAATGTTGTGTGGGGCTGGTAAACATCCATTGGGGTAGGTTGGCCGAATGTTGTGTGGGGCTGGTTGGCCGAGTTGTAAATTTGGCGTTGAGCAATTTGCACTTCGATATTCGTGAAATGCTTTGTTACACTTTTTTGAGAAAAATCGGATAGGTATTATGCGAATAGTGATGATTATAAGAAAAAATATACATTAAAAATATGAAAAAGTTGTGAAAAAGTTTACTAAAGCTGCTGAAACTAAGTCTAAAAATGTTAAAAGGCCTAAAAAGTAAAAAGCGGATTTTTTTTACGTACCTGTATATATATTATAAAATTTTGTACACTATCTTTTATTCACTAAAAAACATTTTCGATTGATGCATTTGATGTGTTTCACTTATTTTACCAGACTCGGCCAACCTACCCTAGCCCTGGGGTTGGTTGGCCGATTTTTCCCGTCGCATTTTATTGTTAATAACTTTTTCCCTGATTTTTTTTTCATGGATGAAAAAATTCACATATGTGCTCAAAAGTTGTATCTTTATGACAGCGAAAACCGTTTTTCAAGAAGTTTAACCTGAAAGAGTACAGAAATTCCGAAATCAAAACGCGGCCAACCAGCCCCGGTCTCCCCTACCCTATTTTGGGAAAACCGAATGTTCATGAAGAATGTACTCGCCAGAAAATGGATTAAGCTAGTAGTTGAAATAAAAATTCGTATCTCGCGATTTATTTGCTTCCCCGGTTTTTTTATTGCTTAATTTTTATAAAAGTGAGTCAAAGATTGACTATGCAAAAAATCAGCAAAATCCAAGGTCCGCACATTTGAGAAAACCGAATGTTCATGAAGAATGTTCCATACAGAATGAGGAATAAGCTAGTAGTTGAAATAAAAATTTGTATCTCGCGAGTTTCTCGCGCCCTCGCGATTTTTAATGCTTAATTATTGTAACAGTTAGCAGGCGCGGATTCAGGGGGGGTTGGAGTTCAACCCCCCCCCCAAATTTTTTTTTTATTATTTAAGAAATCAAATTTGAGAATTTTATCAACTTTTTTTTCTTTTAGAAATCAAAAGATGAAAATTCTGAAAACTCCCTCCAAAATAATTTTCTAAATTTGCTTCTGATACAATATGACGATTTTGCTATACAATACGATTTTGCTATACAATACGATTTTGCTATATAATAAGTTAAATTATTTTTGCAAGATTTGCAATAATATTGTAGAAACTGCAATATAATTGTAAATACACAAAAATATTGTACTTTTTGCAGTTTATCTGGCAAAAAGTGCAAGATTTCTTTCTCAGTGTATATATATATATATTAATAAATGTAACTGTACGATCAAGTTATTCAGTTCCAACCATGTGTGCTACTTTTATAATGGCAAAAGCGGAATTTTGCAAAAAATACATAACTTAAAATCCATCACTTTTTGATCATTTAAAACAACCATCTAAAGGACGTAGCATACTCAGGTTGCAATCATAAAATGATGGATTCGAAATGAAATATTTAATATTATTTCTTGAACCTGTAATATTCTCACTGGAGAATTTTCGAAGAATATCTCCAATTGGATTGCATTAACCTCCAATACTTTCTCTGTAAAACTTTTGAGTATTTTGGGAGACAAGTCATAAGTCTTCGAATTCTCATTTTTCTCCTTTGAATTTTATTTCGTGTCATTGGAGTGAATATGAAGATTTGCTGAGACTAATAATGGCGATTATTGAAAATTTTTTCCATTCGTCCTTCTAAAATCCTTCAATTTCTACCTTCATTCTCGTTGCGTCTTCCTGAGAGAATCAAATGAGGGCGAAAGGAGTATGGATTTTTCAACTAAGGTGGCTAATGTTACTTCCACTATTAAATTTCAATCACGATTGTTCGACATCGAATATAGTTCATTGTAAATTTTTTTCACAAAATTTATTATATTAGGATCCACACTGTTTCATGAGTTCCAGATGAAAAAAGCAAAAAAATTCATTACTGATTTAAATTTTAACAATGGAAATAGCATGAAATCTCGTGGTATTGTCGACTGCTTACTTTTAACATTTCGTCATTAGAGCACGAACTGAGCCACCAGATAAATGAGTTCGATTCGAAAGATTAATTATCCAAAAGTCAAAATCGAACACAGCAGGATGGCCCACACCTATCTTTTTTTCCCAGCCTCCTGATCGTGATATTAATCTCGTTTCGTCCAAAGAAATCTGGCCTTTGATCGATCATGTTTTGTTCTCGCTTGGATTAATTTTAAATGCTCGCTATATCGCCCGGCCTAGATTATTTAAATTGTCGTTTGACTAATGCTCCCCGGGATATTAATGTCGCTTCACGTCCCAGAATTTCGTGATCTGTCATTTTAATAATGACGGCGCAATGTCTCCTCGTAATTGTTCCTCGTGTTTATGAGTACGGAGTAATGACATCGTTCCACTTTCAAAGAAATAAATCATCTTCCACGAAACTCGATTTATCATTGTTCTTCTGGGTTATTTAAATTTTTGGTTTTGTTCTTCTATGAAACTATTACCAAACCTAGAGCAGTTGAATTCAAAAATAATATTTTTGGCATCAGTTTTCGGTTGTGGTTTTAGATTGGAAAATTTTTGAATTTAGCAAAAAAATATTTTTTTAGTACTTCTCTTAGCAAAAATGATCGAAAAAATGAATTGACGTACATTAATTCTCCTTGCGCGACTGGATAGATGCAATTCCATCTCCGGTTTCAGGTCTCCACTCGCGCATTAAAAGCCAGGTTCGCCACGGTCGCATTTTTTAATGGAACAACCCCGCGCAAACAAGAATCATTAAATTATATTTCGCCTTGTGTCATTGTTAGAGCCGCACGTTTCAGCGAAGCGACTCGTTTGCGCTTGCTCGCGTCCGTTCTTATCAAACTCCTTCCGAGAAGGAATCCTCGTTGAGGGACCCGAGAAAAGGCGGCGCGGTCCAGATTAAAAAAGAAAATGATCCCAAGACAAGCGACCCCGGACGCATAATAACCGAAACGGCCGCGAGATTAACTCGTCGATTAGTTCAAATGTCGACCTGAATGTGGTGTTTGAACTTTTGCCATTTTCAAGGCAAGCCTGCGATGTTCAGTAAAAACCTGCACCAGGGTGTACGCTTCGACGGGGATTTTCCAGAAACAGAAACTAGAAACCAGGTGCCACGTGGTTGTTTCTTACTGTTTTAGTGCCACAATAGTTTAAATTCACTTGTTTGCCTTTATTTGAAATATTCAGATTTTATTTGTGTTCTAATTGATCTTCAAAAAAAATTTTTTTTGCAAAACACTCCGCAAAATACAGTATTTCGTACTCAGAGAGCCTCCGCAAAGTAGCCTTTTGACGTATAGTACCTACTTTTCTGGCCTAGGCCGGCAAAGTACTTACTTTGCTGGCCTAAGCCGGAAAAGTAAACAGCTGTGCGCTGTTTTGTTGTGCAAGTAGCCGTTTTTTTTAAAAAAAAATAAAAATTTTTTCCAAAAAATTCATTCCTTTCAAAGAACTATTTTTTAAAAAAATTTGTTTTCCAAAAATTTTTTTCCACAAAATTTTTTTTTTCAAAATTTTTTTTTTCAACAAATTTTTATTTTCAAAAATTTTTTTTTCAGATTTTTTTTTTTTTTCAAAAAAATTTTTTTTTTTTAATTTTTTTTTCAAAGAAAAATGTTTTTTACAAAAAAATTTTGTTTTTCGAAAAAACCTTTTTTTTCGTAAAAAAATTTATTTTTGAAAATTAAGAAAAAAAAATTTTTTTTCAAGAATAGTAAATACTTAAAATACTGTATGTACAGTATGTTGCTTTTTGCAGAGTGTTTTGCAAAAAGTGAAGTGTGCACCTCGGCCATCAAAGTAGGCCCTCGTCGCACAGGCAGAATTTTCAGTACTCGGCAAGCACGGGCGTGATTTTCAATACTCAGCTCGTACTGAAAATCACGCCTGTGCTTGCCTCGAATTGAAAATTCTGCTTGTACGACAAAAATCTACTTTGCGGCCTTGGTACACAATCTACTATTTTATACAGATAAGTTTTTAGAATCAACGTGCAATTTTTTCAGAAATTTCCATACTTCATTTTTTGAAAACTTTGCGATTTCAATAAAAATGGTTTAATCGTGATGAAAAAGAATTTTCGGAGTCTACGATATTCCCAAGTTTTTTTCATTATCGTGAAAAAAAAAGAATTTTGACAAGACTTATGTTGATAATTGAGTTGAAATGAAAAAATTTTTCACTCTAATAAGTTAGTTAAATAAACAGCATTCAGTGTCTTTCTTTGCAATTCACAATTTATCATTTGCAAACTACGATTTATTAAGTCAGTATTCCGGTTTTGTACTAATTTTTTTGTTTCGTTATATTACTATTCAATTATTCAACTAAAAATGGTTCAATCATTATAAATTGTGTTTTTGTCCTTCAGTTTGTTACCACTTTCAATTGATTAAAAATTTCACTTGAGCAAAACTTCTACAGACTGTATATTTCGCCATCACTGAAAATTTTTTACGTTCTCCACAAATTTTTCAAACTAATTTTTTTGGACAGTTTTTTTTCAATGTACGAATGTACAAAAGTACCTCATGCAAGACAAATTATGTTCACTTTATATAACATTCTACTTTTTATTTCATCCCGCAGAAACAAAAAAGCTGAAACGTAAATGAATCATAGCAAAACTAGATTGAAATATATAGATTAGGTATAGGAATGTCCAACACATAATGTACAAACTATAATATCCAATAGTACTTTATCTCGAATATATTGTATGATAAAAAAAATTTAAGAAACTAAATTATACGAATTTGGGAAATATTGCTTAAATATAGCGTGTTAAAGACATGTTTGTGAATAAAATATTTACAATAGTATAAGCAAAAAATAAAAAAACATGTGAAATGCAAAACTTCACGAAAATTTAGTAAAAAAATTAAGCTACAGAAAAAACTTCTGAAATAGTAGGTCTAAAAAATTTTTGTAATTTTTAACAATGGACGAAATTCTGGAAAATTTTCTAAAACTCCAAGTTTTAATTAAATGTTAACAATTATATAACATCTTTGTGCGAGGATCAAAGAAGTGATATATGCAAGACTGAACTCTAATTATAATATTTTTAGGTAAGAAGTACAATATTTTTTTCTCAGTGTATCAATTCGAAAATTGCATTATTTTATATATAATTATTGTAAAACATTATTTCCTATTACTTTCAAGTATTTTTATAAATGAAATTAACTGTCGTAAATTCTTTTGTTGATTCGTTGAATTCAATTTACTTATATCTAGAGTTAACGAGTTCGTTATTTATTACTAATTCGTTTATTAGAAATTAGTTTATTATTATAGTATTAATATATGATTCATAACTTTGATTCAATAATTATTCATATCCACATAAATATTCAGTATTCAATAATTATCTAGTTCTTTTATCATAAACATGTGACTTTTTCGATACGAGATTAGAACAATAGTAATGCAGTTTAATAAAAAATACATTAAAATATTCAATAGTCGTTCTGAATAAAAAATATTTGTACTTTTTCATTAGTGAATGAAACAAAATTTATTTATTTTTCGAAAACAATACTGAAAAAATCAGTCCAACGTATCACTTAGTATTATTGAATTATTGAGGAATGCGTACACACTAATTTCCTCTGCTACGAGCCTCGAAACCAGATATCACATCAAGTAGTTTGCGCACCTGCCGCTTGGAGCGCGTGGCAAAGTTTTTCTCGAATCAAAAAATTAGTCGAGAATGGACTTATAAGCGCGGATCTCTAGCTCGATGTCTCTGGTCCTCACGATTTACG
>JAPYZL010023395.1:0-12326 GCA_030522825.1 Platygaster orseoliae
AGGCCGTTGTAGCAGCTAATGGAGGATATATCGAATAATTATTATCTTCATAGATATATCGATTAGCATGTAAAAAGGTTTTTTTTAAATAAATTTATTTATGACAAATATTTATAATGAATTTTTTGTTGAATTTGTCCGGATTTTGGTGGCGCACCCTGTAGATATTTATGCTAAAAGGAAGAAAAAGAATGATTCCAACGAGTGCAAAGTTTGGGCACGAGCGAAGCGAGTGCGCAATTGCACGAGTTGGAATTATCCTTTTTGTGTCGTCTAGCATACAATATTTTTTCCCATGCATGTGTAAAAGTGGCCACTTCATTTTTATGGAACGCAGGAACTAAATCTTCTTTTTGGAGTACTCGGAAATCAGCGGGAGTTATCTATAAAACCCTAGGGAAATATTCATAAATCCCGGATCACAGGGAAGAAAGTTGCCTGATCCGTGATTAATGAATATTTCCTAGGGTTTTTGTTGATATTTTCCGCTAATTTCCGAGTACCCCAAAAAGGGGCTTTTGTTCCCGCATTCCATAGAAATAAAGTGGCCTTTTTTGCGGATGCATGGGAAAAAAATATTTAATTTATTTCTAAGTTTCCGTAGGAGGAACATTAAAAGTTTAAAAAATTTCGGAATTAAAGGATTTTTTTTGCAACAATAATTAGTTGAAGTTTATTATTTAAAAAGATGAATTTTAATATTATGATGCTAAATATGCAAAATACGACTTTCAAAACCATGAAAAGCATATGCGTCTTGAAAACATTTTTTTTTGCAATAATAATTAGTTAAATGTTATTATTCAAACAAACGAATTTCATTATTCTCATGAAAAATATGAAAAAAACGACTTTTGAAATCATGAAACGCATATGCGTCTTGAAAAACATTTTTTTCGCAACAATAATTAGTTACATCTTATTTTTGAAACAAAAGAAATTTATTATAGTATAATTATTAATATTATTGATGCAAAATATGCAAAAAAGGGCATTATAAACCATGAAATGCATATGCTTTTTACTAAAAAATATTTTCGCAACAGTAACTCACATGTAATTGTTTAAACAAATAAATTTTATTTATTACAATATGTAAAATATGCCATTGATGACTCCGGGAACGAATCTTGAGAACAATTATCATTTTATTCTTTCAAGGCCAACTTTATTGGAAAAAATGTTCAACGACACTAATATAATAATTATTTATATAATTATTTTATGAATAATAACTCTAAAAATTATCAAAAACAGTAAAGTACCAGGACAGAAGGGTAGATACTTAAAAATGTTTACGTCAAAAATATTGTTTGAAGGAATGAATCAATTTTTTATAATTAAGTTTACAGCTTTTATATTTTTAAATAACAAAAAATTATTATTAAGATTATTTATTGTAGTATACAATTATTTTTTCGAAATCCACTACATTATCATCATTTTTCAATGCTGGTTCAAGAAAAATTATTCGTTGTACGTGTGAATTTTTTTATGGATAAATATTTATAATATGTGCAATTTTTGTCTTTCTTGCTTTAAATTAAAAAAAATTATATTTATTATTTTGTTGAAAATTACAAAAAAATGAGTCTAAGAACAATATCTTAAAAATACAAATGATATGTGATTAGAAACATGTGTAACATATTGTTTTCAAGCTATCATTGTGTTTCTTGAGTGACGGAAACTTTACATCAAATTATATCGAAACTGTGATTTTGGGGTACGCTGGAATGTTTAACCTTCGTCAATGATACGCCAAAATGTTGAGGAGCGATGAACATACCGTTCGAGTTATACGTTTTTCTGGCAGGGACCCATCGAATTCTGTTCTAAAAATAAACTATTACAATAATCAATTGTTTACATTCAATAGCAAAATATCGACCTTTTCGTTTTCTTCGCTTTCATGAATTACTTTTAAATGTGTTACATACTTCATATTTTGAGACACAACATCTACTGCATAAATTTGAGCATTATATATGAATTTATTACTTTCAATGTTCGATTTCAATTGGCAAATCTACCAATTAGTGAAGTACTAAAATAAGAATTAATTCATGTGAACAATGCAGAATAACAGCCATATGAAAATTTTTAACTTTTTTAGCGCATTTATTACATTCCTTTAAAATAATGTTTGATTCATCGAAGAATCCACTATCAAACTTTTTATTATGATTAGTTGATCCAATTCAAATTATTGCGTCATTTGTTACACGAATCCCTACTCCAAAATGGCTTCCAATCTTGCCACTAAGCTATATAGTTTAACGATAGGAGTTACTCAAAAAATGGCCATTCATTGATTAATGCAATAATAAGTATAATCGACCGAGGAAATCTCGATTTTAACTAAGATTTTCGTCAAACGTGGAAAAGCGTTGCATCCACCTTTATTTTCATCCCCATCTTTCTCTCACCCAACGCGGATTTCGCACGACGCGACGAGGCGACGTGTCATCACTCTTCCATTTCCGGGGAAATGAAATTTTTTACTCCCTCCCGAAACGCGCATAGGAAATCGCGATGAAAAAAATACCCAGGAAGAAAAAACTATCAAGCTCATAGGGTATGAAATATTCGTTTGTATGAAATAAAGCGCTGGCAAAAAAAACCTCGCTATAAATACGGGACTCGTAAATGTTTCCCTTAACGGCTCCCACCAGTGTGAAACGCTATTCCTTCGCGCACCACGCGGAGAGAAATTTTTTCTCCCTCGGCAATTTTAGCGTATTATTTTCAAAGTTCAATGCTCCGCATTTATGAGCAATTAAATTTTACGTCAACATGAATGTTATCAATTTATCGCTCGAAGGAACTGCGGTGATATTCTCGGATCTGATTGGTACTGGTGTTTTTTCCCTCGGGGGCCGATAAAAGCGAAAGATTTATGGTGAGTGAAAATTTTCATACGTTTCGATTATTTGATGGTGGGATCGAGGCCCGGAAAATACGGGCTGCAGCCCTGACCGGTTTAGCTTTTTTGGAGCGTTGCCTACGGATCAGCGTTCGGACGCAGTAGGATTCATTTTCCACCCGAATCTGGCAGCATTATCATTCCAGGCAGCGAGTGCATATATATTCTACAAACGTTATTGATGTGTGAGAAAGATCGCATAGCTGGCCGGAATCGCAAATGCGTCGTCAAAGTCACGCGCAATCGTGTACTCTGCTCATTGACCCGCGAGGAAAATGATATCCTCCGGCGCTCGCGTCTACACGGATAATCCCTGACAATATCGCTCTAAATCACGGACAGGCCACTTACGTCTTTTTACCGTACGCGCGACAATGCCCCTCTTGACGCTCACCGTATGCAAATATATCCGCATAATTTCTGCCTTCGGGTATATATATTATTTCGCCCAGTCAACTTGAATGCATTTTCTATAATTGTACGTGAAAGGTCGTTTCCCTGCGATTCCCAATCAGCCTCCGCGCGGCTATTTAGCTCGTGAGAAATGAGAGTTCTGGTATTTTGAGACAGTGGGTCAGGTCGATTTCCGCACCAGTGGCATACTTGTTGCTTTTTTTTATACCCGCGCCGACTAATGCCGCGCTGCATTAAATGTCATATACGACATTGTTCGAGTCTTAACGTATTATTCCTGGGACATTGATGTAGGAAGGAAATTTGGGATAACGCAAATGCCTTGTAATCTTCGTCTGACAATTTTCGTGTCACAACAAATAGTAATTTCTATGTTCGTACAATGTGATAACTCAGAGAGACGGTTTGTCTGGCTTCGATTTCCTTATTTATCTAGAGATGGAGGACTTGTGATTGTATGCCTGTAGTATTTAGGATTATTTTGAAATTCCATATTTTTAAGTTGATATCTCTGGATCACGAGATCCAATGTATCAATGATGGTTTTAAAACAGTGTATAAACATTGATTTTTTTTCTTCCTTTCTGTGGTATAAATAGATTACAATTAAATTACAAATGAATAAATGAAACAATTGAAAATTTTAAGTAAAACATACATACTTTCAACCAATTATGTTTGTAGATTTCAAGGCAATGATAAAGTCAATCACTTTTGCTGTCTCTGCCAGCCTTCTCAACACTGAATATTCGTGAAAATTCTTGTGCATTTGCTGTAAGGAAAAAAATGAAAAAGAACATTTTTGAATAAAAAGCAGCTCAGTGAAAATACGAAATCAATCGTAATGCATACTTGACTGATCTTATTGCAAGCAAAGGTATTCTTGAAAGTTCTGTATCTTTTTCACAAAGTTATTCGAAAGGACAAGGCATTTTGTACTATGCTGAGGAACTTCTGAAAGAAATTGCTATATCACAAAATGCATATGACTCCACTATTCATAAAATTTTTTGATAACAGAAATTTATTTCGAATTATTTGTACATTTATACTATGTTATGTAACACTGAAACGTGTAAAGTCTTGTAAGTCGACATGGAAATTTTTATGTACAAAATTAAACTTTCTGAAAATTGTTATTCAAAAAATTGAATGGCCAAGTCTGCTGAATGCAATGATGATTTGTGCAGTACGTTTTCTTTCTTTCTTTTGTATTTCATGGTGTTATAAAATCAATAAACAATTACAATTCAATCATGAAATTGTGTCAAGTTCCAGAAATGTATATAGGTTAAAAAAAGTTGTTAAACTCAATGTTAAACATACGAAAAACGGTATCTAAAACTTTAAATAATTTGTAACACGTCTTATTATTATCTGATTTGACTCATATTTTATACGATTTATTTTTCCTTGATTAAATCGAGAAAAAAATCTGATATTGCAGAAATAACTGCTACTCTGATGAATCTTTGTATTACACTTGCAGAAACTTATTATAGAACGCATATATTAATGGAAAGAAGTCACTTCATTGTTTAAAAATATAATTAATAAACATACCATACAATACATTTGAATGTTAATCAAATTTTTATGACTTGCTCTTCTCTTTTACTGCTTACTGCTGATTACGGGTACTTGGCATAGAACTCTTTTATGTCCACAAGAAACGATAATTTCATAGAGATACGTATCAGTTTAAAGAGATACTCAAAGCCTACATGGACTGACACTACATGTGGCTCGTAAAACTTGACAAGTTACCGTGTTTCCGCAGTTTTGCAGACCACAGCTTTTGATAATGGTTAGAGTGTGGTCGAGGTGATTACTTAACATGTGCATTTGGCGATTTGATGCACATCCCTAGATACGCGATGGACAGTGGATTTAAAGTGGGCCTTGGATTGTTGCATGATATATTAATAAACCATTCTTAGACATATGAACTTTAAGAACTTATTCGTTAATATAATTTTTACTAAAGTCACTTATCCAATAGCACACGGAAAAAAAGGATATTCTGTATCAGCAAACATAACTTGACAGAACGAATTTTTTTGTAGCAGTGGTTTGTTTTTTTGATGCATCAACAAATTTTTTGTCATCAAAGCAAAATTTTTTTTTTAATTAAATATTATTCCTCTACAAAAAGACCATTTTTGAACATTTTTTTTCTCTCAAAAACGTTCTAAAATCATTACAGTTCAGAAAATAATAAATACACATTGGAATTTGTAGACTGTTTCCTGTGCTTACATGTAATAACAACATTCATAATATTGATCTCACAAAGCTTAGCGGAATTTTCTTCGATCGGTGAAAAACGTTTTTTATTTTTATTTTTCAGATACTCGGTAACAGCAGTATCTTGGCATCCCCAAGGCAGTTATCTGGCTTCCGTAGATCGAGCCAAAACCGCCACGATATGGGGAAACCACGTCTGACAGTGTGAGAATTCTGAATCAAGCGACGACTAGCGAGATCGTCGTCGAATGCGATTCAGAAGCCTTCCACGTAGATCTGCGTATTCTTGCACCCGCAACTACGGATGAGAGTTTAGGTGTATGCAAATCGCCAACTATCTTTGCAACTGAAGAAATAATCCGCTCGGTCATCTAAAATCTTTTCTTTATTTTTCATAACCGAGAGCGACCGAAACAACAAAATATTGATTGTTCCCCCATGCTCGACTGTACAAAGCGTCATCTTCTTTTCTGTTACATTGCAATGTTCATTTTTCAAAGATCAATTGAGAACAAAATAGTGAACACGAGCGAGAAGAAAAACGGTGAATTTTCACGTGGACGTAAATTCGTTTCACAAAATTGTGAATATAGTAAATCAAACATTTTCAAACTTTGTTGGACCTTAAAAAAATACCTCGATTGCAAATTTGTGTAGTAAAAGTAGTAGGGCTATGGGGTTCCGCCCCCCCCCTCCACTCCAACTCCCATCACATGACCTCCCCCTCCCCCTTCCGCCCCCCCTCCCTCATACCCGCGTCGGTAGGGCAGGAACCTAACCTAACCCGTGTCGGTAACGTAGAGCTCCAAGATGGCGGAGGTCGGTAAAACAGGGGCCGGAACCTCACAGCCCTACTACTAGTAAAGACAATCCACAAGTTTTTCTGCTTCGAACTGTAAATAATGCAAAAACTTTTTATGCCTTCAATTATTCTGAATGTTTTATATTTAAATTCCATTTCGAAACACATTTTGGTACACTTTTTACAAATGATTATAACGAACAGCAGACAATAATCATAAATTCGTTGAACAAGTTCATAAAATTTCTTGATTTACAGTCATATTTCTCACGTTTTTACGGAAATAATTTAATATACAGCAAAAAAATACTCTGCTTCCACAAAACAAGTGGCGAGCCTGACAAACATTTTTAAATAGAAATGTAAAGTTTTAACTATTAGTGCTGAAGCACAAAAGTTCTAGATGATCGAAACCTCGTGAAAAAATAAATGTTCAACCATGAAACTGTCATGCCAAGCATAAATTACAACCTAAAGAGTTCTCGATTTTTCTATTACTTTTATAGAAATTATTTCATCTTGATAATTATATTATAGTTGTATTTTTACAATATCGATATCAGTAGTTTATACTTGCTTGAGTGAATGATTTTTAAATTCATTGTAAGTTCACACGTACAAACATCTAAATTTTTCTCCGGTGATTTGAGTATTCAAAACAATATTACCTTAGCACATCAAATACGTAAGTTGAACACTTATACAAAGGTTGATTAAAACAGATAATTCATTTTTCACATTTGTAAGCTTCTAAATGCGTTAGGATATGTCGAAAGATGACGATACACGAGAGCAAACTTGAAACGTATGCATGACTTTCATAATCTTACAAACTCGTCCAACCACGAATAACAGATATTTTTTTTCAGTTATTGGCAGATTATTAAATCATGCCGTGTATTGTAAAAAATTTTGTTGATTATGATAATATGAATATGGCCAATGTATCATATTTTTGATATGTAAGTTAATACAAATATCGATGATTACGATGACGGTGTTGATTGTGTGATAATTGAGAATCATGATATTCCAAGTCAACTCGGTTTGATTAAATTCGTGTATGTTTTTCTGATATGCAACGAGGACGACGACTGTGAAATGAATTAATATGAATCTAAATGTGCTTTGTAGATTTCGAACTAACAGCTAATACAATGCATTTTTTCCCATGATTTTAACAGTAAATAAATTTTAAAGCACAAGTGTCAAAGACAATATAAATCGACGAACATGACGCACGAAACAATAAATAAACCTTCAAAATAATGTTTAGTTTTATCGCCGAGTATTTTTGTTTTTACTTTGTATGGATGGTTATGTGGTTATTTACCTTGAATAAACAATGTTACATATATTTTTTAGTATGTGATATTTTTTTCCTCCCTCTGTCCTTGAGTTTCTTATATACACTGAATGAGTTTTGAGTGAAAATTGACTTTTCTTACTTACACTTTACTCACAAGTTCGAACATTGTTTTTCATATTGAAAGTTCAAAAATCGTGATTAAAACGGCTTTTTCATATTTTACATAAAAAATTAGATGTTTATCTTGAGGGAAAATTATTACTTTTTACTGCAACGCAAATATTTTCAAGACAAGGCGAAAATAACGTTGACGACTTTTATGCTTGTTTCGAAAACATTGGCCCTGCAGCGAAACGCCTATCCCTAGATAAACAAATAACTATTTTGTACTTCAGTCTCAATAACGACCGGCCCAAAAACCAATTCTTAGACTTTCAAGGAGTCTTAGTACACGAAAATCCTTGTCGTTCACTCTTGCTAACATTCCCCTCTTGCAATCAACATTTTTCAGTGGGCACTCGCTGGACAGCTCTTCTTTTCGTACATTATCAGCTTCGTAGACGCCGAAGATCCCCGTGTATACGTGCGTGTCCTCGCGGACGCATTTGTGCACGTAAGTACTTTCGAGAGCGCTCATTAGTCACCCAGATACGGTCGCAATGTGACAACCGCCAGCATTGTACCCAGAATACCCTCCATCTCCACCCCCCAACCCCGAGCCCGCCCCCTCCTTTTTCGTATCGTCGAGTCGCTCTTTGACTACGTTTCGACAGTTGAGACAGTTCCGCGATCGAATGGGAAAATTCAGCGACGCTGAAGGTAACTCACGTTAATGACGCCAAAGTTCTGCAACAGAAGCGTCCAACGCAGAGCGACTGTATTCAATTCGTCTTTTGTGCCTCGGTCCACCGGATCACGAGTCTTGTCTTTATCACTGTATGTGCATGCACATAAGAGATTGCAGAGATATAATTTCGGATACCGAGAGTACTGCGAATTCAGCGAACGTTTCATACATCATGATTTCGTAGTAACTTGACGAGTGTGGGCTCATTATTGTGAATCAACGAGATTCTGGTCCTTGCGACTTTTCACGTTTGGATGGGTTTTCTAGAATTTGCATTTTAGGTTCATTGTTTCATGAGGTAGAATACAGTTTATTAGTTGGTATTAGTTTTTGAAAAATTGACTCATTAAAATGTTGTAAAGAGTGTCTTAGAAATTTGACAATAAAAATCTAACATCTTATTTAATATAATGTTTAATATAACTGCCATTTTTGCAGTTCAAAAAATTATCAATTCTTTCGAAAGTAAAACTACTAATAATTTAGACAGTTGACTGAAAATTTGTGAATTTTCAAGATTTGACTACGCCTGTCAGAAACTCGACGTAGAACAAATT
The DNA here is from genome assembly GCA_030522825.1 of Platygaster orseoliae. NCBI lineage: Eukaryota > Metazoa > Arthropoda > Insecta > Hymenoptera > Platygastridae > Platygaster > Platygaster orseoliae. The sequence goes on from JAPYZL010023395.1 coordinate 9,103, forward strand.
TTTAAAAATTTTTCTTTGAAAAGTGGATGAGTTCTAATGAACAAAATCAGATCTAAAACTATCTGAAAGTCAAAGACATTAGTTATCGAGAAACACTTTTCATGATTATTCTACTGAAGATAACTTGAAAAATCAATGAAGTTTCAAAAATCAAGAATATTATCCCCAACAAACTTTACACGAATTCTTTCACATTTCAGTGCTCCTTTGATCAAGCAAACTGAAGTGTTCATGACGCGATCGCTAATTAACTTAACATTCGATTTAAATCAATGTCACGAATATGCAGATACGTAATTTCCATTCATCTTGCAAAAGGGCTTTTTTTCCACTGAATTGCACCACGCTCCGAGCGTTTCGTAAATATCGCGATCGATGCAGGTTCTGCATTAGGCAAATGAATATAAATGTACATTTTTTCGCCTCGTCACGTTCAAGATGATATCATGTCGATAAATAAAATACGCTCAGCAAAATATGAAACTCACTCTCCGCTATGTAGAGCGCTTTTTTATGCCTTTTACAGGAAAAACCTTTCAAATTTTGTTCCCAAGCTTACTTTAAACAACAACTTTCATTCGATGCATACATAATTTATCAGTGTATAATAACTAGCAAAATTCATCTACACTCTGTGCTATTCTCTTTATTACCCAACAAGCGAAGCGTTCTGGAATACCGTAATATAGCTATGACATTACGGAAAACGGGACTCGAAAAAGCCTTTGTTTTTCATAAAACTCACGATTCGTAATTTGCATGAATTTCTGCTATTCAGAATTAACTCGAAGACAATTAGGGAAATTATGAGCCATCACGTGTCAACAGGAATCAGCGACATTGGTACAAACTTAAATAAATTCACTCAATTCGTCGGAGTAAACAGAATTAACTTGAAATGGTAGGCAAAGAAAAATATAAAAATGTTTAAAGTTCTGCAACTTCTAGCTTTAAAGTGAAATTTTTGATTCTCTCGTTACCTTTCATGCATTTCGCATTAATAAGTACAGTCAGACTTAAAAAACCTGGATAATTAAGCATGTAGGTACAAAATGATTTTAAACATGACAGTCCGTTAGTGTTGTCTTTTTAATCTGCTAAGATGTTTAAAAAATTGCGAGAGCATCTTTACAATATTAATTGAAAGTTTTCATAAAATGTTTCTACATGTAAATTGTTTTAACATATGAAAAATTAAGTGTTTGAAAAATTTTTTATGGCGGAAAAATTGTTTTTGAATTTTCTAATAACATAGAACATGTATTTTAAATGTGGTCGAGGTATAATCGAAAATTAAAAAATAAAATTCACCTTTTTTTCCTGAAATAAGGCCGGTAAATTTTGAGTTTTTTTTCAGAAATTTCATAATTCTTTTGTGTAAAGAATTAAGGGGGGCGGGGAGTCCATGACTAAAAATTATATATCTATATATATTTGTTTGTATATATATGTTTATATATATATATATATACACGAGTAACATCTTTTATTTTCCCAATTGGGGGGGTCCAGACTCAAACCCCCCCCCCCGGTGGATCCGCCACTGATAAAGTTACTGATTTTGAGTTATGTTCTGAACAATCGAGAGATTTTTACTATCAAGTGATTCATGAGAGATAAGTTAAAATTCGTCATGAAGTTAAAATACAATTTGTTTTTTTTTTAAGTTGTAATCAACTGCTGCAAAAATAAATTTTTGTACAATATACTTCAATTCAATAATGTCGTAAGAGGGAAATTCGATTTTCTTTTCATACTATAATTTTTTGTTATACAGAGTGTTTCTCTTGAAAGTGGTAACTAGATATGGGTTGGTGTACCTGAGTCCATTGCGTGAACATTGTCTCAGGTATACCAACCCATATAGTAGAACCACTGAAAGTTATGTAGGGAAGGGGAGTGTCGGGGGTGGGGCAAAGCATATAAGAACCGGGAACTGACAGAATATCTTTTAGTGGTTCGACTATATCTAGTTACCACTTTCAAGAGAAACACTCTGTATATGCCGATTTCGTACATTTCTGAGGAGAACCACAATCAATGGCAGTGGCGCCGGAAAGACAACTTTTTGCGGGGGGGAGGGGGAGGGAAACATATACAGATATATAAAGAATAAAAAAAGATAAAATTTATAGAGGCAATTGCCCCCCCCCCACCCCCCCTTTTTCGGCGCAAATAAAAAAAAAGTCAAAATTCGAAACATAGCAGTTCTTTAATGTTGTCTTTTTAATATGCTAGGATTATGAAGAAAAATAATAAAAACAACTAACAATAATATTCGAAAGTTGTAATCAAATTTTTCTGCAGATGTATTTTTATAATGTATGAAAAATTTAAGTATCCAAAGACTTTTGTACGTTAGTAAAGTAATGAATAATTTTTTCAATAACATCAAACGTTATTTCTCCATGCAGTTGAAATGTCATGAAAAAATAATAACGTTTTCTGTTGTAAGAATCTTAAATATTAAACGATCTTTTCTAAAAGTTAAATAATGAATTTTTTTATATACTGATTAATTTGAAAAAATTTTCTTGACATTTTCAGAAATCATGACACATTGACGATATCAAAACTTCCTAATAATGATTTTCTAGATTGAGGGTTAAGAATTTGATATCCCGTAGTTGAAGAATTTTATATTTTTTTGTACGTGTTTTTGACTACTGCTGTATATCAATACAATATACAATAATAAAAAAAAATATTGTGATAAAACATTGTAATAGAAAGATATCGTTTTTATTTATATTGTAAAGATCGCGGATAAGGATCGAAAATAATATATTTAATGACTTCGCAGGAGTTTATTTTTTCTCAATTACTTGATATCAGCTCTCACTGAACGAGAGAAATTCTCATATCTGAAAAATAGAAAAAAAAAAAGAATATTGAAACTCTTTATGATCTCTCGGAGCCAACCAGGATAGGATATTAAAGAAATCCCATTTTTATATTCTTAAATTTCAGATTTTTATATTTCGGCTCTAATTGAGCCCTTTTCAAGAACGACATACAGAAACAAGAAACCACAAACAATCAATTTATAAAGGTGGCCATAAATGATCTAATAAAATATTGTCAAAATAACTCACTATTAAGGGGACCGTTCTATCATTTTGGCCAAAATCGTAACTGAAATTTGTACGTACATAAAAAAAAACTACCAATGTTAGATCCATCAAACTTTACACAAATATAGTCCTTTATTATAAGAGTAAAAA
>JAPYZL010023456.1:0-15871 GCA_030522825.1 Platygaster orseoliae
CATACTAAATCAGTAAGACATTTTCATGGTAGGTGGTAATACGCTCACTAACGTTATCTATGAGTAAACAGCGGATTTAAGCTTATATACCTGGTATTTCATTGCGAGTTAGGAAAAAATAATGAAAAAAAATAAACTGTTTTGCTGTCGCCTGAGTGAACAAAGGAACGGATTGTAAAGCGGGAGGGCTCAAATGAAAGGTGAAAAATTCTAGTTTCAAAATTAGCATCTTTTGGCAGCGAATCATGTTCTTCAATGTGAAAATTTTGGAAAAACATTAATGTCGGTACGGCAGATTCACTACGATCGGAGAATAGAGACCCGGTAGCTCTCAGGCTACTTTTTTATTATTTTTTTTTTACCTTAGCCTTCTCGACCTTCGAAAATGCTAATAAAATGTAATAAATTCTATTACAACTTGAAATTCAGTAGATATTGTAATTTTTTTAGAAATTTTTAAGAACCTTAAATCCTAAAGCATATCATTCTAAAAACATATGTAAAAATCTATAAAAATACTGTAAATCCGTGTAAAAGATAGTTTTTACTTACAAATCAATTAGAATACTCAAAATCATAAATTTTCGATATTATAGCATAAAATTCGATAAATCTACAAAGCAATCTATAGAACTAGAAATTCATAAATATAAAAAAAATACAACAAAGTTTTGTAAATAAAAATAAAATACGATTATTATTTTAAATATAATACATATCTAATATATGAAATAATTGAAGTCTGTATTGATATTATTTTCTCAAAAATCTTTAAAAATATTTGAAAAATTTTTAAACATGAAAATATTAGAAACTCTTTCAAATTGAATAACTACTGAATATGTATGAAATATACTAACATTATTGAAGAAAAAGACAGAAAAAATTTTAACCTTGGTGTCTCAAAAATCACGAACATTTAATTTCATCGTATCAAATACGTATTTGAAAAACCTATGACTCATGGCTCAAAAATTTGTACACTTATAAAAAATAATTGCTCTCTCGTAAACGGATCGTTAAAATTTAAAGTATTATAAACAGGGCAACCAAAAAAATTTACGATTAAATGCAAAATATATATTTATTTAAGCATGAAAAAACAGGGAAATGTTTATGGTAAGCAAGAAATATTTATAATAAAATGCAAGCAAATTTCATGTTTTTTGTACATTTGTTGACATTTTCGGCTCCTAAATTAAATTAAAGAAAAAGAAAATTCAAATTCAATGCAAATTGTTTGCATTTTTCATTTGATTTTTTTTCAATTTAATTCATTTTTTTGAATTCAATTTACATCATTTCAAATTTTTTATTAATTTTTTTTTTCATTTTTAATTGAATTTGCAAATAATTAAATCAAAATTAATTGGATATTAGAATTAAATGCAAATTTTAGAAAAAGAAAAAAGCGAAACATGCATAAGAAGTAAATTTTTCTTATGGTCGAAAATTGTTGAAAATATTTGGAATTTAAAATGAAAAACCTTAAAATATTTACGAAAAATCTAAAAGTGGCGAAATATTTTTTTTCCGCCAAAAACTCCCAAAATATTTTTTTGAACATTTTTTATGTAAATTAATATTTTTGTTTGCCCTGATTATAAATATTACAAACTTTTGATACAAATATGTAGCAATTTATTATTATGAGCGTGTAAATGTCTAATTATTTTAAAAATGGAAAAATGTGAATCTTATACCTTGAAAGTATTATTATTTTTACGAAAAATATATTTCTATGTTACTGTTAATATTTGAAGAATTTTATCAATAATAGGAACATAAACAGGAATAATGTTCAGAAAATGTTCATTCGGGAAATACATTTTCCTCGAGATTTCCCAATCTTCATTCTTTAACAATCTAGTTGTACTGGAGCGATTTTTCAATTTCATAGACTTTTCGGCATTTTCAAGTAATAGATTAAGGAATTACAATATTTTTAATTTTTCAATTTTTGAATGACGTCCTTCAATCGAGGAATCAGATTTTCAAGAATTTCCTGGTATTGATATTTTTTTTACTGCATTTAGTATTTTTCTCATTTTTTCAGTTTTTGTTCAACTTAGAAAATTTTCTATCAAGTTCATGGATTTCTGTATACATTTCTTAAATCAGATGATCAAATCTGGGTATTTTAACAGATTTTTTGAATTTTTGTAATTTCAGATATCTATACAATTTATATGTATTTTCTTTGTTTCTATATTTGCTCGATAAATAAAAGCTCAAGAGTGTTCCAGTATTTAAAGATTCTTGACAAAAACACATCTACGCATATTTTAGGTACTTTATAAATTTCTAAAATTTCATCTCCTCTTACGTATCAAAATTCGCCTCATATTTTTATATTATAACAGTTTTATTGTATCTCTATATATTTCTAGAAATAGATGTTCCCAAAAAAAGTCCCAATCGACCTCGCGCCTAGCCAATTTTTCCCAACTTCAAAAACGCCGAGCAATTACAAAACCCATTATGCGTACTTTCAGCCCGCTTCGAAAAGTCTTTTGTCGAAGCAGATTGAATTTGCATGCGGAAAACCCTACCCCCTTCTTCCCTCCTACACCGCCACATGTGCGTCATGTGAAGTCCGTTTCGAAGAACGTCGGAATTTCCCGCAAAAGCGCCGAGCTTTTCCGCTGGAAACATCCTGTCAGGTATAGTGGCTCGTTACTCCTTATTCCTGGTGAGTTTTTGTCACGTTGGAAAAGTTAACGCGGGAAATCGTTCGAGCTCGTTTGCGGGCGGCGCAACAATAGCGGCGAAGGTGTGGCCCACGGCGATATTTTATAGTCAGCCGCAGAAAACAAGTAGTACACCCCGGAGTATGGGCAGACCGAGATTTACCCCACGCGTACAAATCTCTTTACCGGATTCATGGAGCGTTGCAGATATGTTTATATATCCGACGTCGCGATGTTTGTGACGAGATACGGCAAGAGCTTTTTTCACCCGTTCACCTTTGTGATTTTCCTTTTATATTCCGAGGCTCGTCTTGTTCCACGACGTTCGAAGCATCGTTTTCATCCTTTGACATTTATCGTATTTTCGTGCGTCTTGAAGTTAGAGTTGAATTTTTTTTTTTAACTCGGGAAAGAATCTTAGAGGATTTAGGGATAATCGGAGAATAATCGGGCACTTGAAATCGGTGTACACTAGCAGTCAAAAGTTTGAGTTCACTAGTTTTGTGAATTCGTATTTTTTCAAGATGCGAGTTTTCTACTTCCAATAATCCAACATAAATGAATGTATTCTACCAAAGTTTTGGGTAGTGCAACCAAAACTTTAGGTATGATAACCAAATAACTGGTTATTGCAAGTATCAGTCATAAAAATTGTGCATTAGTTTCTATAACACAAGTTTTGGTTGCCATAACCAGATTTTTTGTTGTATTATCCAAAACTTTGGTGGGTCCATATTTTACTCAATCAATGGTTGCTGTAACAAAACCGTTTTTCTCCATGTAGAAAACTTGTATGACTTGAGTCAAAAATAATTCATGAAATGCGAAATAAATCCAAAATTTCAATGAAGTTGTATGTTCATCTTATAAATTGAACAATGATGATGAATTTTTATCGTTGGCAGTTCTACGAAAAGAATTACTTCGTATTCTGATGAATATTGAAATTTATACGAAAGCTTGATTTTGATGATTCCATGAAAAACTTGAAACATAAGTGTAGAATATATTCATGAGTATTCAAAATTGTTATTACTTTTGTAGTCCATATTGAATTTCAATGCAACAAACAAACGTTTTTTCATTCATGAAAAAAATTATCTTATTCATTAAAGTTTTGGTATTCGGAGTAAGACACTTTTCAAGAACTGCAATTATAAAGAGCAAATGCAACCAATATAATTATAGCACCACAAAAATTATGAATAAATAACAAAGGACAATATTTATTATAGTTTTTTGGAAAAGCATCCAATGTTTTAACAGCATTTCATCTTTGAATTGAAATTATAAGACATTTTCTTTTATAATTATGATTTAATCAGTACAAAAAGTACAAGCAATAAATAAATACAATAACATTGTAAAATAAGTTTATCACAGTAGTTTTCTTTACGTATTAATTGTTGAAAATACTAATTTTCACAACACTACTTAAATCAAATTACTTTAAAACATAATGTATGAATTTTAATAAAATTCTAATAATCGAATTTGATGTTCGTTGTTTGTTAATTAGTGTTCTGGCAAAATAATTGTATTATTTTCATTCGCTCTTTATAATTTCAGTTCTCGAAAAGTGTGTCGCACTTAATATTCTAAAGTCGAAATAGTATAATAAAGTATTTTCAAGAAATAATAATAACATGAAAAATTTTTGAAATTCAAATTTCTATTTTAAAATCCTGAATATTTTGTATGACTTGGGTCACAGAAACTTTATTTCACTGCGCCACTGATTGAAATAGTCACTTTTGTAACAACCAAAATTGGCGTTCATTATTTATTTATAATTGTTGTATTATTATTTTGGTCGAATTTCCTCTGTATAATTTAAGTTTGTGAAGAGTTTTTTACACCAAATATTGAAACGTCAAAATTATAAAATAAAGTATTTTTGACGAATAATATTACTATAAAAAATTGAAAAATTCGGATTTTTATGTTAAAATCCTGATATTATGTGTGACTTGGGTCACAGAAATTTTATTTTACTTCGCCACTGATTGAAATAGTAATTTTTGTAACAACAAAAATTAAAGTTCATTATTTATTCATAACTGTTGTGGTGAAAAATTCATTCTTTAAAATTCCAGTTATTGAAGAGTGTTTCACACCTATGATATTATGAAGTATTTTGGACGACTAATAATAATATGAGACATAGAAAACATTCAAATTTCTATGTTAAAATCCTCAATACTTTGTGTGACTTGAGTCACAGAACTTTTATTTTACTACGTCATTGATCAAAATAATTACTTTGGTAAGAAACGAAATTAACGTTCATTATTTATTAATAATTCTTATGGTGAAATAATGATTCTGGCTGAATTCACTCTTTTTAATTTCAGTTCTTGAAGAGTGTTTAACACTAAATACTGAAACGTCGTAAAAATATATTGAATTTTTTTCAAAGAATCATAATAATAATAATACACGAAATCAAAAAATTAAAATTTCCATATCGAAATCCACAATATTTTCAGTGACTTAGGCCACAGCACTTTTATTTTACTACGCCACTGATTGTAATATTAACTTTCGTAATAAACGAAATTGACGTTCATTATTTATTATTAGTTTTTATGGCAAAATAGTTATATAAGTTTAATTCCCTCTTGACAGAGGCGCCAGAACCAAATTTTTTTTTGGTACATATATATATATATAATTCGATTAAACATTATTGTTTTAACTTTATCACTCTATTTTATTGCAACATACTGTTGAATTATTACACGAATATAAAAATAACAATAATACTTAGATCGAAATTACTGTTGAAAATTCAATAATTATTAAAAATGATTGTAATTTCTATTCTATATTATTCATAATAATTTGAAATCGATTAAAATACAATCGATCGACTGATTTCTTCAATATCCTTTAATGTTTCTCAAAATCCTCACTGGCAATTTCAACTCGGAAAGATTTCAAAAATTTCATTGGGGCCTTTTACAAATTTTTAAAATCTTATATGTCGCTCTTATAAGATTTTCGAAAAACTTAAAAGAAATTCTCGAATCTTCTGGGTTTTTTGAAAACCTGCAAGCGCAATTTATAAAATTTTCGATAACTTATATAGCTTACTCTTGAGATTTCAGAAAACATGGAAGAATTTAATTTGTTGCCTCATAAGAATCTAATTAATTTCAAACGGAATTTCGCAAATATTATAAAGTTTTTTGGAATCTTATGAGATCTAGAGTAACAAGGAAAACTGCATAAAATTTAAATTTTACTTCACTCGAAAGTGAAGTAAAAGTTATACACTAACAATTTTATACGATGCAAAAATATTTACACTTTAGGAGAATAAAAAAATGCAGTCTACAGCATTTTTTGTATTTTTTTAAATAAGACCATTGTTACTGTTTTGCAAAATGTTTTGATATTCTTAAATCACGAAAAACTGTGAAAAATGTTTTTAATTGTTCATCTTCTATTGTATGATAAAATTATACACAAAAACGCCATAATTGATAAGGCGAATTAATGATCAAATTATAATTAAAAATGACTACTATATTTTCCTTAAAAATTAAATATTCGCGAGCTTTGACATGCTTAAAAATTTTATTGGTCTATTGTAATATCAAACTCGTTACTCATATGTAAGTTTTGAGAATTCTATAAAAAACTTAAAAAATAAAAAATTTTTTAATTTTCAAGCATTTTTAGCGTTTGTTTGTTACATTTTGTAGTTTAAAAACGTTTGGCAATTTTTTTTGAAACCCACACATGAATTATACTTAAACTAAATACAAAAAATTTGAAACTTATGTGATTGAAGTATACCTAAAGCTTTTCGAAATCATAATATGCAAAAATACAAAGTTTCTTTGATGACTATTGAAATTTTCTTAACTACCGAGCTTTTTCGAAATTGTATCAGTTTTCTGAAAAAGCTAGCCAATGATTTTTTTCTGAATTTCAAAAATTTTTTCTCAAAAACTGTCAACTTTTTCAATATGTTTTATAACGACTATTTTTTGGATTTTTTATCATTTTGCTATAACGCGAACCTTAAAAAAATTTCGAATGTACTTTTGCAAGAGAATGACGTAATTCAAAATTCAATTTCTGAGGCTAACCATAATTATTGGGGGGTGGGGCGGGGGGCAAAAAGCATTGTTTACCCTCCCAAAGAAAATTTTTTTTGGGGGGGGGGGGCACTAACTCTTGATAATTTCAGTTCTTGAAGATTGTTTCACACTAAATACTGAAACTTTGTCATAATATCATAATATATTTTCAAGCTATAATAATAATACCAAAAAAAAAAAAAATAAATTTGAATTTCCATGTTGAAATCCCCGATATTTCTTGTGACTTGGACCACATCACTTTTATTTTACTATGCCACTGATTGAGATGGTCACTTTTGTAACTTTCTGTAAAACACATATGTGCATGCATGTTAACGTACATGCGCATCCAACCGAGAATCATCGTAAAGATAAGCGCGCTGGAAGCGACGATGCAAATAATTCCACGTATGAGAAGGGAGATAAGAAAAAAAAATGTTTTCACACTGGTGGTGAAAAAAAATCCGGCAGTATAAAACTAAATGCGATCTTACAGTTTCACGCCAGAACATATCCTGGGTTTTATGAATAGGCAGTAAAATAGTTGAACTTTCTTGCACGCCAGAAAAAACGTGTTTATCAAAAATATTTCCACTTTATCATGTAGGAATAAACAAAAAGTGAGTTTATTAATATTCTTAAATAATATTTCATACATTTTTTAAGAAAAACACACTGCAAAAATTTCAATTACAATCACAAACACATGATTCACATTTCAGAATCTATCGGGAATGAGAGACGGAAATTCCATTATACTTAGCCTTAATTTGCACGAACATGTCAGCTATAATTTCAAGGCAAAACGCCCAATAAAGTGAATTCGTTACAATCTGATTCGCGAGCATCACATTCACATCAGCGATTGATGGTTTTAGTTAATACATCACAAATGGCAATTGAACACGTGTGCAATGCTCGTTACGATTCGGCATTACTTTCGAAAAACCGTATAAATCCGACGAAATCAATGTTCATTAATCTGACACAAAAACTGGGCGTTTCATACGTACATTAAATGACCACAGTACAAATCGAAAAGATCAATCATAGTTGGATTTATGTTTCTAAGGATTTTCACAATACCAAAAAACGTAGATTTTATGAATTGTGAAAACTTTTGTTTTATTTTTACTCTTTTCTTTACTTGACTTTTATTTTACTTTCATTTTTTTTTTCTAAATACGCGTCTTCGAAAAAACTTCCACATACTATTCATCATAAATTTTTAAATTAATAATGAATATTCCTTGTATACATTTTCGTTACACAAATTTTTACTGTACTATCCGTGGAAATGATTGATAACTTTCAGGGATTTCATTTGAACTCGCGAAATCAATAGTTTTTACATCGTGAAAAAGGCAGTGAAAATAGTGATTCGGAGAATGACATTATATATCCATTTAACTTTAATTGAAATAAATTGTAATCTGATCAAGTTTTCCATTATTCCGGTAACAGTACAGCTGCCAATGTGATTGTGTTTCTTTGGAACGTATTTTACGAGACTAAAATATTTTAGCAGTTCAGGCGTGGAGCCATGATGTGATTTTAGAGTTTCATTCTGTGATAGATTTTTTTCAGCTAACTAATTTTAAGGTCATAAAGATATCGAGATAAAAAAATTAGAGATTGGGAAAAAAAACATACTTAGAAATTAGATATTTCATATTATAAAGTTTTGGTAGAAATTTTTGGAAATTTTCGGTTTATGAATGAATCTATGAATGAAAATATTGGCATGTGAATACTTAATTACGTTCAAGATAGAAAAAAGTTAATCTTGTACCTTGAAAGTATTAGAATTATTAAGGAAATTTTTTTTTTGTCAATATTAAAAGAATTTTTTTAATAATAGGAACTGAATAGAAATAATTTTTAGAAAGAGTTTATTGGGGAAATACATTTTCCTCGAGATTTAGCAAACTTTATTCTTTAATAATCTGGTTCTAAGACAGCAATTTTTCAATTTTGTCGAATTTTCAGCATGCATCAAGTTATGTAATCAAGAGTTGCAATGTTTTTCATTTTTGAATTTTTTATTGACATTTTTTAATCGAGGAATCAGAATTTCACGATTTTCCTGCGGTTGAGATTTTTTGTTCTTTTTTACTACGTTTAGTATTTTTCATGTATTTTCAGTGTTTCTTGGGCTTGAAGAATTTTCTAAAGAGGTTTTTGATTTCTGTATAGATTTATAAAATCAGATAATCAAAAATATAATCTTATAAAAGATATAAAAGATATAAAATCTAGGTATTTATAGAAGTTTCGAAAATTTTTGTAATTTTGTAAATATATATAATTTATAAGTATTTTCTTTGTTTCTATATTCACTCGATGAATAAAAGTTCGAAAAAGTTTCAGTATTAAAAGATTTTTGGAAAAATTATATTAACTTATATTTTGAGTACTTCAAAGATTTCTGAAATTTTATATATTTCATATAATATATTATATTATATAAAATATATTTTATACAATATATAATATATTTTATATATTTTATTTAATATCTAAACTTTTGAAAATCAACTAAATGAAAAAAAAGTTCTTCTTTCTCTTCTCATGTTTGAAAAAATAAATAATATGTATTACTCAATGAATATTATCCAATGTTACAAACTATTTTTCACTTGCATCTTGGTTTGAAGTGAAAAACCAATATTTCTTAAAGTTGAAACTTAAGAAATATTGAAACGTTGTCTAATATTTTTGAATTGTAAAAGATTTATCATATTTCTATATATTTCTAGAAATAAATCCTACGAAAGTTTGAAGTCACAAATTTGTTAATTACTCAAATTGTTATCTTAAGAAAATTCTTTTCATTACAGATTTCCAGTACGTCAAGTATTTTTCGCATTTTTTCAGTATTCATACAATTCGAATTATGTTTCAGTTTTTCATAAAATTTAGCTGAATTTTTCAGAGTTGTATATTCGTCACTTTCAAGTTCCATAAAATTTTTAGAGAATCATCTAAACAAATTTTGAGTATTTTTTGTATTTTTCAGTACTCATTTATTCTCGAAAATTTTGGTAGTTTTTTTTTCCTTATATTTTTGTTAATTGCTAAATTTGTTTCTAGAATTTGATACTCTAGAGATAACCTTCATATAAATTTCCTATATATTTAGAGATTCCTGAGAAAACATTTACGAAGATTTTAAAAATTCCGTATAGACTTCCATTTTTGTACTTTTTGATAGTAATGAAATTTTTAAAGTTTTTCCTCATTTTTTTCAACATTTCTAGAACTATGAATATAACTTTTCACATTTGTTAGAACATAATGCTACTGAATTCAAAATTTTATAGCTCTTCAGTAAATTTCTTCAGATTTTTCAAAAAACATGTTTTTTAAAAAACACTGTTACTTCCAACATTTTCGCAATATTTGTATGATTTAAAAAATGTTCAAATCTTTTCTGAAATTTTATGCAGATTTCTAGAATTCAAGCTCCGCGATTTAAAGTTCTTATTGAGATTTTCAGGATTTTCGTAAATTTGAAAAAAAAAAATCATTCTACTCCAATTTCGAGAGTTTTAAACCCCTGAAAACCCCCGTCATCAAATATTTCTGCAATACTTCATTTTTTTCAAATAAACTAAAAATCAAGCTTATTCCATTTCATCTCTCGATTTTCAATTTCGAATTATTCACTCGGAAAGAATTCAAAATCATTTACTCAACAAACAAAAAATTCCGTAAACGCCACATCAAAATCGAATTTCATCGTCCACACCCCAATGACCAAACTGATTCCAATCTCGTTCCAAATGAAAAATATCCCACACTTGCGCCATTAGGTAAATTCCCCCCCCCCCCTCTAGCCCACTATTATTTCGATTGTACCGTTTCAAACGCCGAAATGCAGATTTTAATTTACGCCCGAAGCATGCGCGACGTGTTTTTCGCTGCGACGTCTCACGTTTGCGATATAACTTAGAAACCATTGCTTTAAACGCTCTCGCGTTTTGATGAATGTGTAATACATGCTCGTTCGTCCTTTTAATGAATGTATAACACGTCCGGAAGGAATGCATGATTTTGCACTCGGCCTGACATGAAACTTGCGAGACGATTCATCGATTCGCTTTTATACTTTTGCCATGTTCAAGTTGAAACATTTAAACTCTCGAGATTAAATCCTCACTGCTCGAAAGTAATTCCGAGGGAGAAAAGAAAGAGAGGAAATTGCGGTAAAAAGTAAAACTGGAAATGCCGCGATTTCCGGTGGTATCATTGGCCGGCCAGAAGAAAATTGGAGGATCCTTCCATGTTTTTATCGCGATGAAACGGGTGAAAATATGTTCAGTCATTTCGGGGTTTTGGGGTAATTTCAAGGTTTTTTGCATGATCTTTAGGGAAACGTGGTGTTTGACGGGAACTTGAAAGAATTATTGGCAAAAAGTTTGTTTAGTTTTTTGTGAATGTGTGTTATTTATTATGTCTGTGTTTTTTGTAATTTTTGTTTGGGATGAATTCTGAAAAAATACTTCATAAAAAAATGATTTTGTTTGTTATTTGCAATGTTTATTTGCATCATGTATCAATTTTTGAAATTTAACATAATTTAAAAATAAAAAGAAAAATTGAACATAAAAAGAAGCTACTGCTACAAGAAAAAATTCCTTATGTCAAGTTGTGTTGAAAAAGTACATCTTTTCGCTAACACAGCAACCCTTTTTTCCACGTACATGAACAATTTCCACGAAAATCGCAATGTGAAGAATTCCAAAAATTTCCAAGAATAGTGACTTCGCCAGCGCACCTCGGGCCAAAAAGATAACTCGCATCGCGGGTCGAAAATTATAGGGTAATATTGAATTTGAAGTATGTCGGATGGTATGCAGATATCGGGAGTAGAAACTTATAGCAACGCCAAGTACGGCGATACGCCTTACTTTTCCGTCCGCAGAAGTCTTATCGACATGAAAAGTAGATTCCCCGCAGTCGTTTATCGCATCACAAGACCGCGATAACTTCTCCTATCCGTGACGTTGTATGTTTCGCGAATATGTTGCCTTAGGCTTTCGTTTTATCAGCGTGAATATACGCGCGAAAATAAAATTTCATCTTCGTCTAAGCCACCCGCGTTTTTCATCCTTTTATCATTTCGCCAACGGCCCCGGCAAGTTGAAACTTATGAATTCTTTCAATTAATTTCGTGGAGTTAGTCTCGTTATTTTTTATGCAAGAGGAATTAAGTTTCGTGTACGTACGTCATGAATTAATGCACGCAAGGGTTTCGAAGGTTGAGAATTTTTTTTTATGAAGGGAGAGACTGAGAACTCATAAATTATTCAATGCAGGCTGGGATTTTGAATATTTTGTTAATCTATGCTTTATTATATTTGGCTCTACGTGAGCTTGTTTCGTGTGTTGAACTTTAAACGGAGTTTATTTTGTGAAAAGTTTTGAAAAATTGATTTAGAATTGTGTAATCAGAATGTGGATTGTGGAAAAAGTGAAATGGGTTGAAAATGTTTGGAAATGTTCAAAAATAAGATTGAAAACATAACATTAACATGCATTACATTTTGTTTAAAACAAATAGTAAGTTTTATCAAGTTTATTGATGGTAAATTACATTTTATATTTGAATTCTGTACTGAGCATTATAGATTTTGGTACCGAAATCGCACACTTTTTATTCTTGAACCGAAAGTCTTATAATACTTCATTAAAAAAGTTAAATGCGTACATGCTTGCTTTTTAGAACTTACAAACATGTAATTCAGAATAAATTTAACGTTTCCTCTATTTAATATTAGAAATTAGTCATAAATTCGTCATATTTTACTATTTTAAAAAATAAGCTGATTTCAATATTTAAAATATTAATTTCTAACTATTTCATGGTAAATCGATTTCTGGTTATTAGAATAGTAGAAAATTGCCCAAAACAGTAAAATTTGACTAACTTGATTTTCAGCAAATTTATAGATTATCATTTTTTATTTTTATTTATTTATTTATTTTTTTTTGTTTTGTTTTGTTTGCTGCGTTTAGGCAATTTAAAATAATTTTCTGTTTTCTGTTAATCTAGCCAAATATATATAATTCAAATAACTTTCATAAATAGTGTAAAAAGTCATAATTATTTCGAGTTACAATAAAAACAAAAATTATCAATAGTATTTTTTTACTAAAAGTGAAACAGTACTTTTAAGAACTTAAAATAGTTTAATGTAGAGTTTTCTTGATGGCTTATAATTGTTAATAGTTTTTAATAGTTTTATATGGTTTAATGGTTTTTATTCCAAGTTTCATATTAAATTACTATTTCAAATAATAAGCTGGTTTCACCATTTCAGCTAGTAATTCTCAACTATTTAGTGGTAACTCGATTTCTGGTAATTTGAATAGTAAAAAATCACTCGAAACAGTAAAATTTGACTAATTGAATATTTAGCAATTTAGATTTTGAATTTTTTTTGTTGTTGTTCGTTGGGCTTGAGCAATTAAAAATAATTTTTTGTTTTCTGTTATTCTAGCCAAACGTCATTAATTGGAATACTGTTTATAAATACTGTAAAAGTTTATAATATTCGCAAGTTATCTTACAAACTGTAAAAATCAGTGATATTTTTTTTAAGTGGAATATACTACTTTTAAGCGACATCAACAAATTTAGATTTATAGTTTTCGTAATAGCAGAAGCAATTATTATTTATAACAAAAAAAAACAGTAAAAACTCTATAACTAACGGTGGAAAAATTATTTAAAAAACTCATTTTTCCTAATTTCATATTTATTATATAATAAATTACTTATTAAGATACTTATTTTATTTAAATTATTTATTTCAATGATTTACTTCAATTATATTCATTTTATTACTTCTTAAATTACTATTTATAGTAATAAGCAGTTTTCACCATTTCAGCTAATTATTTTTTACTTTTTCATGGTCACTCGATTTCTGATAATATGAATAATAGAAAACTACCCAAAACAATAAAATTTAACTAATTTGATTTTCAGGAATTTCGTAGATTTTCAATTTTTGGTTGTTGTTGTTCGTTGGACTTGAGCAATTTAAAATAATTTTTTGTTCTCTGTTATTCGAGCTGAACGTCTTTAATTGGAATACTGTTTATAAATACTGTAAAATTTTATAATATTTGCAAGTTACCTTAGAAACTAAAATAATGAGTGATATTTTTTCTTAAGTGAAATAGACTACTTGTGACATCAAAAAATTTAGATGAATAGTTTTTGTTATAGAAGAAGCAATTAATATTAAAAAAATAAAATAAATTAACAGTAAAAACTATACAACTAACGGTAGAAAAATTATTAAGAATACTCATTTTCTCTAATTTCATATTTGTTTGGTAAATTACTTATTTTCTTTTAATTATTTATTTCAATGATTTACTTTAATTATATTCATTACATCACTTATTAAATTACTATTTAAAATAATAAGCTCTTTTTACCATTTCAGCTTTTTTTTAACCATTTCATGGTGATTCGATTTCTGGTTATTTGAATAGTAGAAAATTACTCAAAACAATGAAATTTGACTAATTTATATTTTAGGGATTTCGTAGATTTTCAATGTTTTTTTTTTTTTTTTTTTGTTCGTTAGGCTTGAGCAATTAAAAATAATTTTCGTTCCCTGTTATTCTAGCCAAACGTCTTTAATTGGAATACTGTTTATAAATACTGTAAAAGTTTATAATATTCGCAAGTTATCTTAGAAACTGTAAAAATCAGTGATATTTTTTTTAAGTGAAATATACTACTTGTAAGTGACATCAACAAATTTAGATTCATAGTTTTCGTATAAGCAGAAGCAATTAATATTTATAACAAAAAAAACTGTAAAAACTCTACAACTAACGGTAGAAAAATTATTAAAAATGCTCACTTTTCCTAAATGCATATTTATTATACGGTAAATTACTTATTGAGTTACTTGTTTTATTTTAATTATTTATTTGAATTATTTACTCTAGTTATATTCATTTCATTACTTCTTAAATTACAATTTAAAATAATAAGCTGTTTTCACCATTTCAGCTATTTATTTTTAACTATTTCATGGTCACTCGATTTGCGGTAATTAGAATAGTAGAAAATTACTCAAAACAGTAAAATTTTACTAATTCGATTTTCAGCAATTTTGTAGATTTTCAGTTTTTTTTTGTGTGTTGTTGTTCCTTGGGCTTAAGCAATTTAAAATAATTTTTTGTTCTCTGTTATTCTAGCTAAACGTCTTTAATTGGAATACTGTTCATAAATACTGTAAAATTTTATAATATTTGCAAGTTACCTTAGAAACTAAAATAAGGAGTGATATTTTTTCTTAAGTGAAATATACTACTTGTAAGTGACATGAAAAAATTTAAATGAATAGTTTTCGCAATCACAGAAGCAATTAATATTTTTAAAAAAACAGTAAAAACTCTACAACTGACGGTAGAAAATTAAAAAAAAAACTCAATATTCCTAATTTCATATTTATTATATGATAAATTACTTATAAAGTTAATTATTTTATTTTATTTATTTATTTCAATTATATACTTTAATTATATTCATTTTATAACTTTTTAAATTACTATTTAAAATAATAAGCTGTTTTCACCATTTCAGCTAGTTATTTTTAACTATTTCATGGTAACTTCATTTCTGGCTATTTGAATAGTAGAAAATTACTCAAAATAGTAAAATTTTACTAATTCGATTTTTAGCAATTTTGTAGATTTTCAATTTTTGTTGTTGTTCGTTGGGCTTAAGCAATTTAAAATAATTTTTTGTTCTCTGTTATTCTAGCCAAACGTCATTACTTGGAATACTGTTTATAAATACTGTAAAAGTTTATAATATTCTCAAGTTACCTTAGAAACTAAAATAATGAGTGATATTTTTTTTTAAGTGAAATATACCACTTGTAAGTGGCATCAAAAAATTTAGATGAATAGTTTTCGTAATAGCAGAAGCAATTATTATTAAAAAAAAAAAAAAAAAAAAAAAACAGTAAAAAATTTACAAATAAAGGTAGAAAAATTAAAAAAAAAATCACTTTTTTTTAATTTATATTTTTTATTTGATAAATTTTTTTT
>JAPYZL010023482.1:0-14414 GCA_030522825.1 Platygaster orseoliae
TACTGTAAAATTTTTATGTGTGTGTGTCAATCCATTCAAAAATTATGATCCATTTATTATGCAGACTTCACTTGCTCCTACCGCCAAATGCGAAGTTCGTGGTGTAATTCGGTTTTTGACGGCAAAGAGTAAAATAGTGTTTATCGTGAAATATATGAAGTATATTTATAAATATTTGATTATAATATACTATGTTAAGGCAAATGGTTTCTCGTTGGCGCCGATCAAAAAATTCATCGAAAAAAGAATAACATCTTCGACGACAGTCAAAGAGCGGGAAGTTGATGGGCGACCACTTCGCTGTCCATCATGTTTTGCGCCAACGAGAAACCATTAGGCTTGACATAACGTTTTCACTATGAACACGAAACAACTTGCGACGAATTTCAATGGCATTTTTATTCTTTGCCGTCAAAAACCGAATGACACCACGAACTTCGCATTTGGTGGTAGGAGCAAGTGAAGTTTGCATAATAAATGGATCAAAATTTTTGGATGGATTGACACACACACATAAAAATTTTACAGTACTATCACTACACTCAAATACAAATTCCCTAAGGCTCCTAGAGTTTTACCACCAACCACGCGGATAGAAAAAAATAGTGGAACTTACTTTTGGAACGACCCTCGTACTTTGAATAGATAAGAAATTTACAATAATCATGAAAATTTTAGAAAATCAGCGCAACCCGGGGTAGTCTTTTTCGTTTTCATAGCTAATATAGCGATAATACATTCAAATACGTGTAAACTTATATGGTTCAATTACATAGGCCAATGGATATTTCTTGGGGTGATTGGAAAATGCGATATTTCATCACAAGAAATACATTTATTTCAAGTTATCAAAAATTCTTTAAAGTAATTACAAACCTTTTTTGAAAATTGTGTTGATTTTGAGCAGTTTTGCTTTTTTCAGAATGATTCGGCAAATGATAAAATTTTACAATAACAAATAAAACAAAGTACACTATGTTCAGAAAATTCAGGATTTTATAATGTCAAAAAAATAGTAAACGTTTCACAATAATTACTTGTATATTCTCCACGTACCTGATATTTTTAAAAAAACCGGCACAATCGGACAATTAAAAATTAGTTAAAACTTGAGTGTGGGAGAATAGCATGTATTTATTTATTTCGGAACCTGAATGATTTTATACTCAAATCTAAATAATTCAATTCAGAATAGAATTTATTCCGCTTAGAATGATGGGTATAACATATTTCTTTATCATGACAGCATTGATTTTTTACTTCAATTTATCATGCCAAATCAGTGCATGGAATGCTTGTTCAAATTTAATTCAACTTGGAACATATATAGATATAAAAAAATTCCTGATAAGTACTTCATAATTTTGAAAACTTTTTGTTCTGTTCCTCGTTTGAAAAATCTCGCTTGTTACTTGAATATAATATAAATTGACAAATCAATAAAAAATTTTTTCTTCAAAATGAATCTAATTCATTTAGTTAAATTGAATTTAATTAGTTCAGAACGATGAATGCAACACATTGTTTCATCATGGCAGCAATAATTTTTTTTTTTTAATTTATTATGCCAAAGCAGATCATGGAATTGTAGTTTGAATCTAACTTAACTTGGAACAGATATGAAAATCAAAATTTCGCTAATATTTCTAATGTATACAAAAATCCAAACATCAAACAAACTGCGAAGTTTTAAATGTCAGCAACACGGTCATACATAACATTACTATATACCTGGTAGTAGGTGGTTGATGAGGGGAAAAATCACCAATGCAAACATTGTAAAAATGAGGGAAATTCAATCTTTTCAACAGAGGAAACATTCAATAGAAATCTTTATACATATACTTCAGTGCAGTAAAAAATTCGTTTTGTCAAGTTATGTTGAAACAGCGTACATATTTTTAATAATGCAACAAATCATTGTTTTTCGTGTTATAATCGACACGTTATAAAATTTAATAGTCTTTTCTTTGTTTTACAGGTTAAATCTAGACAACGTAATTTGTCAACAACAAGACGGATTTGTTCAGATTTGTTAGAAAGTTAAGACAGTATGACACGTCAAACGAGAGAAACAGCATCAGTTTCTAACATTTCAACATATTAACATACAAAAAAATAAAATTTTTCATAAAATCATTTCAAAAAATTTATATAATCATTTATAATATTTCATTTTAATCATTTATAACATTTTTTATAAAATTTTTCTAAAATTTTCATGATTATTGTGAATTTATTATCTTTTCGAATTACGAGGGTCGTTCCAAAAGCAAGTTCCACTATTTTTTTCTATCCGTGTGGTTGGTGGTAAAACTCTAGGAGTCTTAGGGAATTTGTATCTGAGTGTAGTGATTAGGAAGGTAGTGATAGAACTGTAAAATTTTTGTATGCTTGTTTGTGACTTCCAGAAAACGACGATTTAAAAAGACAGAGACAATAGAGAGCCAACAACCATTATTCGGCATTTGGAGAACAAACTCTTTGTATTACATCGGTTAAACCAATATTATATAATCAATCACGCATTACATAACATTACTACATACCTGATGATACAGCGATTCATAAAAATATACAAGAATCACATGTTGGTCTCAAGTCCATTACATATTTACAATAGTAAATCGTGAGGATCAGAGACATCAAGCCAAGAATCCGCGCTTATAAGTCCATTCTTGACTAATTTTTTGATTCGAGAAAAACTTTGCCACGCGCTCCAAGCGGAATGCTCGCCAACTACTTGACGTGATATCTGTTTTCGAGGCTCGCAACAGAGGAAATTGGTGTGTACGCATTCCTCAATAGTTCAATAACTAGGTTATACGTTGGACTAATTTTTTAATTAATTATTGTTTATCCATTTACAGATTTTTTTTTAGAGAAATTTGCACCAAAAACGCGATCGGGAATTAGTATCGTACTTTCTTCAAATGTTGAATTTATTATTACTTTCAAATAAGAAACAGCAAAAAGAACGATTTCGTTAAAAAAAAAACAATACAACTGTATTATTTTTTTTCCGTTCAATTGATTTTTACAATTCATTATCGGATTTGGCAATAAAATTGTTACATAACAATTTTTATTAACTTAATCTTACATAAGAGTTATATTATAAAAAATATTTTTTACGGGTTACGCTGAAGATCGGAGCGCCCTAAATTAATTGCACGCCATGGTTGAGAAAAATATTCACATCCTACTCTAACAAACAAAAATTTTTCCCTCAAACCACTTAGTTTTCTACGAACGAAAAATCTTTCCCTTTACCAACTCACAGAATCGAGTACTCTCCAATTTACTCATCAAATTTCTACTTCGAACAAAATCATGGACACACCTATTTCTAGACTAGACTCTATATTTTCCTTCTATTCTCTATTCAACAATATAAATGACGTTGCTCATTCATAACCCGCATGAAAATTCGGACCAACCCATACTCCTCCTTAAATTAATGTTCATTTCATCGTTCGAATCTGATAAGACCCGGAAAAACCATATTTCCTTGTTCAGAAACGATTTCTCACCTACAGAAAAAAAACCCCGCCACGATCTGTATCTTCAGAAGAAGCAAACTGCGCGATTGTTGCAAGCCCATCAACGCGATCGCTGATAAGAAGTGATAAGAAGTAACTAGCGAAAAGCACGGCGTTAATAACAACGCATCAATGGCGTTTCCGATCTCGGTACACAATAGCTTCGTGTCCATAGTGAAAGCGAGCGAGATAAAAGGACGGGGTAAAAGTCAAAGCAATCGTACGTCAATTACAAGCGCGTTTCCGGTCGATCTTGGCGAAAATGTACCGGATCTTATCGGCCTCCTCCAGGATCGTATCGATAAATTTCACCCCGAAGCTTTGCAGAGAGTTATCGCACAGCCGTCCTGATAATGGCTCTATTGCTCCCGTTATCACCCCGAAATCCGTTGGCTTACGCTGAAATTAATAATCTCTGAAGCTCGAATGTTGACGAGGCTTAGGTCTGTCCGAGAAATTTCATTAGTTGGCTCGTAGTTAGGGTAGTAGGCGGAGAAAAGGGTTGGGGTTGGAACCTTTCTTTTGATTCTGGAAAATTTTCTTTGCGACGTCAAGTTAAACACGAAAAAGTGTTTTTTTTTTTTTTTTTTTTAATTAAGGTTTTAAAACTTGTGTAATCTTTAAAGATTATGATATTACTATAGAAAATGTGCATCTGTAAGCTTTTGAAGTTTTAAAGCTCAAAAATTCAAGTACACGTAAAAATTGAAAAAATGAGTGCATTACTATGAAAAAAATCTATTCTACTCGACAAAAAAAACTATCGTAAAATTCACACGGAAAATACAACATTTTTATAACCCTTACTGGAAACTCATTATTCAAAGTGGATTTTCTAATAATAAAAACCGATTTTATGCATCATTCAGCAGTTAAGGGAAAATTATTCTTTTTTTGGATGTATAACTGTTACATTTATACAAAAATACATTTTGTGGATCTAATATTTACTAGTTTCCCAGAATATTAACTAGGGTATGCAGATGAATATTTCATCGTTAGCTTCAATTTTTTATGTGAGAGGTAAACCTAGATAGCAAAAGTGGATTATCAAAGCGTACGTTTTCATAAGCAAAGGATTATGTTTTGGTAGTGAGAGTGTACTTCAACGTTTTATCATGGATTTAGAATCTAGTCTGCTCGGTGATTTAATTGAGAGAACTGGATTGCAAAAATTTTTAATTGGATTTGGAAGTTATCAGTGGATTGAATGAGAGGATCAAGTTTCGAGTATCCCGAAATGTACATTTCCGAGAGGGAGTTGGAAAAGTTGTCTGACAAAGGGTTGAAAAACGCAATATGAACTTTTTATTCTGAAGAGACATTCGTTAATGAACTTTTTAGATATATGCTGATGTTATAATTCAAAGAAAATGTTATAATTAAAACTGGGCTTTTAAAAGTTTTTTTGGTATCAAGATTTGTAATACTACGACAAAAAAAATTTTTTTTTTTTTTGAAAATACAGAATGTATTATGGTATACATTTTTGTATCAAATTGAACATTTTTGCATAGCTATTAACACAAATTTCGAAATATACAGAAAATTCTTGAAAAAAAATCTCTTGAATTTCTGTGCGATCTCTGTAAAAGTAAAATTATTTATTCTCAAGCTTAAACCCACTTTTTTAATAAGTTCTAGCTAATCGAACGAATATTTTATAAAACAATATTTAGTTTCTTAAACTTTGAAAGTCGATAAATTTTCTTCGATTTTTGATAGACAATACACAACTGCGTATTTTCACTTGTCAGCGTGACGTTCTGTTAATTAATAGATTGTATCGCAACATCATCGGTCAATTTCACAAATCACTACCATTGATCAAGAAAAAAAGTTAATTTAATTTTTTTCAACAGTTAATTAGTTTGGTTTTCCCTTATCGATAGTATGTGCATGAAAAAAGTAATGAATTTTCATCTAAATCGTAACCTGAAGCATATTCAAAAGATACAAAACGTTTGTAAGCGTATAATTATTTGGAGAAATTATTATATTATATAAATATTTTGAAAATTATAAAAATATTGCGAGATTTTAAGCTCCTACGATTATTTTTTTGTTTATACAATAATTATAATTACGTTATTTAAGTCTATGATCACTGGAAAATATTGTAATTTTGTAAATTTTTAAGAATAATAAAAAATTGAGAATAATAACAACGATGATTCAATAAAAAACTAAAAACTTAAGCTTTCTTTTCACCTCATTTTACGCCATTTTATGTCATTCGAGTACAAGATAACTGTCAAAAATTGGAATTTGAATGTTTTCGGAATTTTTCTAGACTTTGTAACTTTTTTTAACACAATAAGGATAATTTAAATTACATAAAAATAATTTTTAAAAACAAATAAGTCATTTATTATTGACTCAAGAATAAATTCCATTATCCATAATAATCGTTTTTTAGGCCATCTTAAAATAACTATGAAAAAAGTTGCAACTCTTATAGTACCAATTTAATAAATCACAATTTTTTTTATTCTTCAATTTTGTTTTTCTTTGATATTCTGTCAGAACTACTTGAATTATCTCGAAATTATTCAACAAGACTAGCCATGAACAGAATGAAAACCTACAAAAATCGAATTCTTCTTTTCACCTCCAGCCAACACTCATTTCCCAACGTCACTCGTCAGATTTTCCATTTCCTCCAATCTGAAAATTTGAAAAAATGATTCCATTTACAGTGCAAACCGCTTCCGCGGAGCGCTCTGGCAAAATCTATAAACCCAAATCACTGTGAACGCCAATCCAATTAGCAATCAGTGGATATTCTACGTTTGATCCGACGCAGCTCGACTTCCTCCCACTCACGTATTTTTTAAAAGACGTTTGATGGAAGTTATTATGTTGGCATTACCCAGGAAACGTTTGTGTGAAGGTGGAAAGAAATTTCCTCGGCTCGATATTACAAAGTGATATACAGGTGCACGTACTGCGAACAAAGATAATACGTGAGTTTATGAATTCTGCTTGGTCATCAACCCGTAAATTGTTTTCTGCATATTCGTGAAAGTCAACGCCTGAAGAGAATGGTTTTAGGGAACAGAAGTGGAGAGGAAAGACATTGTCGTGTTATATATAGGATCGTAGGTTAAAGCAACCTCTCAATCTTCGTTGTCCGATTATTCGAGCCATTGTCAATATGTTTTGTAATGTGAGCTTTGATGTTTTCGTGTACTTTTTCGGTTGACATGAATTTTCGTGGGTTCGTGAGAATTATAATTTGACGGTGTGGGATTTGTTGCAGATTTTTTTCCTGTTTTTTGTGACCGGTCTTTCGATGGCGTCGGAAGAGAATATCGATGAGGTGCATGGTGACACGTACGAGGAAAATACGAAGGTTTTTAAAATTCCGATTCATAATAAATATGGTGAGTTTTTTCAGTGTCAAGAATTTGTTGTTTTTTGAGAATAGGGAAGAGAGTTATAACTGTTGCATTTCTTTAAAATCAAAGTAGAAACTGTAAATCTGAAATTAGGATGACGGAGAAGACGGTAAAATACCTTACTTAAATGTTCATTTAAATAAGAGTAAGTTTCATAATTGACACAGAAATGTTATTATTATTATAATGATGCATTTGTAATTTTTTTATTTTTCAAAATTTTTTATTTTTGTCAATGAGAATTTTTTTTTAGAAATAAATTTATGTTGTATTATCTATGCAATAGGCTAGTTTTGTATATTTGGATAAAATCATTAATAATTGGATAATTAAATGAAACCATTGTATGCAATAAATTTCCATTGTTAGTGTTTTGATACTCTTATTTCAATATGCAAAATTAAAATCATCTTTATGATATTCTGAAATATTTTGTAGCTATTCCAATTCCGTATCCGAATATCGTGAAGAAACCGGAAGAATTTAAGGTGCCCATTCCTGTCCCTCAGCAAGTACCGTTTCAAGTACCTCAGGTAAAAATCTAAATACTTGTATCAGCACAGAAAAAAGTGTGAAATAAAAATATGTCGTTAATCTTATATACACAAAAAAACTAACAATAAATTCACTTTATATAAATAAATTTCATACAAAAATATCATTAACCTAATAATTTACCATGATTTGATATTTATAAATTTCATTCCACTCTACATGATTTTTTCTATCTGTACGCACAATCGTTAAATTTGAATTTAATTTTGCCTACATAATTTCACATCATATGACATAGTTCATAAAAAAAAAAGATTTGAATGTATCATAATCATTAAAATTAGAAGAACTATAACGGAAAATTTACATCGTGGCTTAGGGGACAACAGAATTTTGGAAAGTCAGTAATTATTATGTGTAAACTACTTCGATTTTTTAAATGACAAAAAGAGATTTTAAGTTCAAAATATTTCGGAAATAAATGTATGATGAATAATTATTCAAAGAAGATGAGGTAAAATATTCAAAAATGTACAACAATAAACACTGCAAACTTTTATTTAAAACCTTACCATAAAATGTAATTGTAAAATGAAAGAACATCGTTACTGTGATGTTTAACAAATTCAAATTCTTCATGGAACAGTAAAAACATGAGTTTTCAAAAGACGGAGAAATTTTTCTGACACATATGAAAATATTTACTAGACAACTGAATTTTCGAATTTAACTGGATAAGGTAGATCCTTTGTCATCTCTTATTATTTAAGAACTTGCAATTACAAATTTTACAAATTTCACGCGTAAAAAGTTAAAACTTTCGAAATCAGAATAACGGCAAATCCGTATTCAAAAAGTTGCATGCCAAATGTTCCAAATTTGACCAGTAAATAAATTTCGAGGTATTTAACTAACTTCACAAAATATATTTTTGAAACGAAAAGCTGTATTTTTAATATTGTTATTATTATGATTTTTTTGTGGTTAAGAGAATAGAAGTGAAAATATTCAAAAATAACGAAAAATTAAAAAAAAAAATTTTCATATACATAATTTAAATAATTGGACATTCGAATAAAAAAAAAGTTCTTTATAAATTCTACTTCATTGAAAGACTTTACTCTGGGAACCAGATCATCCGCAATTTAAAATCCTTCAATCCTGCACGAAATATGTTTTTTAATAGACGCTCCATCCCCTAAATTTTTTTTGCGTTTGCTTTTGTGATAATTCACATTTGAAAATTAGAATAGAACAGAAAAAGATACAGTGTAATATAATACGTTTTCCGTAATTCCAAGAATTTCTTCAATTTTAAAAAAGATTCAATAAAATATTGAAGACCACTACAAAGCTTCTATATACATTTTCTTGAGTTTTTTCGTATTTCTAATTTATTTAAGAAAGGTTTTTGAATATATCTTGAAAGTTTTTTGAACATTACCATGATACTTAAGGGGTGAAACCACTATAGATGCGCTAAATCGTCAGTCAACTTTATTCGTGGTTTAAAAATAAACCATTAATGTTATGAGCAGGAAAATTTCATAACAGGTACAGTTAGATATAAAAAATTTATTAAAAAATGTTTTCCGGGAAATTCGGCTCCAGGCGTCGTACATCATCACGCAAAATCAATGCTGCGCTCGTCGAAGAGAAAAACGGTGTGGCACATTGCGAAAGAACTACTCATTCGATTTTCATAATTTTTTTTCAGTTGTAGGAAACACTTTTCTCCGGTCCTTAACAAAGAGTTTTTTGAAAAAAATTGTTTTTCATTCTTTTTTCCAAAAATAAAGCGAAAAAAAAACGTTTTTTTTATTTCATACTGCAATTTTCAAAAAACTCTTCGTCAGGGACCGGAGAAAAGTGTTTCCTATAACTGAAAAAAAAAAATTATGAAAATCGAATGAGTAGTTCTTTCGCAATGTGGCACACCGTTTTTCTCTTCGACGAGCGCAGCATTGACTTTGCCTGATGATGTACGACGCCTGGAGCCGAATTTCCTGGAAAAACTTTTTTTAATAAATTTTTTTTATCTAACTGTACCTGTAATAAAGTTTTTCTGCTCATAACATTAATGGTTTATTTTTAAACCACGAACAAAGTTGACTGACGATTTAGCGCATCTATAGTGGTTTCCCCCCTTAAGTATTCGACATTGACTTTCCTATTTAATATACTTCTCAAAAACAAAAAAGTTCTGAATTTTATCAATCGCAAATATGATAAGATTTAGAATTCTGCGATTCCTTTTTTTTTTATTGAGTTCTTCCAAAATTTTTTCATCTCATATGAGATTATACAGGTATGCAGATTGATAGATATAACAGATCCAAAACTCAATTCAAATTTTTTTTTTAATTTATAGAATCAGTGTTTAGTGCATATTTTAATAAAGGACGAAACTAAATTACTTATGTACTACAGGCTGTGAAAATTTGAAAGTCTTGTGCAAAAATTGGGGTTTGATCTTATTATTTTATTGCATTATAGATTAAGGCCGCAAAATAAGCACGATGTAGAAACTTTTTTTTCTGAAGGAATGCCAAAGCTTCTATCAATCATCTGACAATATATTAAAGTTACCTTCAACAATTACGAAAACGAAATTAATACGTGTGGAAAAATAAACAAAATAGCAAG
Organism: Platygaster orseoliae; assembly: GCA_030522825.1. Classification (NCBI taxonomy): domain Eukaryota; kingdom Metazoa; phylum Arthropoda; class Insecta; order Hymenoptera; family Platygastridae; genus Platygaster; species Platygaster orseoliae. Next base: position 10,085 of record JAPYZL010023482.1, read on the forward strand.
ATATTCCGAGATTTTTCAAGTTTTGTACTCATGCATACTTTTTAGAAACAAACGAAAAAAATACATTGGATATCAAACGAAATCAGTAATATTCTTTATTGAGTAGTGTCGATCAAAATATATTATTTTAACAATAACTAACTTAAGTTATTTCCAAAAAAAAAAAAAAAAAAAAAACAATTAGAATGAAATTTCTTGAAACTTGCATATTATAATAAAAAATTATGTGCCTAAAATTTTTATTTTTATTCAAAAAAAAAAAAAAAAAATGCTAGAAATGATCCACTCCATAAACAACTACATAAAATCGCTTCAATTTTTCAAGTATGTTGTATTTCATAGTTAGTATAGTTTTTTTTACACCAATTTTCCTCAGACAGTAATTATCGATTAGTTCTTAAATTTAACTTGTTTTCAATTATTTCTTCGATAAACACTTCTACCATAAAGTATTTGCCATGAAACAAATATTTTTCCGGTTCGCTTACATTTACCAAGACTTTTGTGTAATTATTTGTAAATTTTTTCAGCCAGTCATCCAAGAAGTCGTCAAACAAGTTGAAATACCAGTCGAAAAGTTAGAACCCTACACAATTGAAAAACAGGTAAAACCTCAGTAAACTCAACCCTCCCCCCAATTTTCAAAAACAATTAATTTTTTTTTTTGTTTTACAACATTATTCGTTTTCTGTAGTTTTTGAAAAAATTTTCACTTTTTTTGTATCATAGTTCAAAAGTAATTGCGAAATTCAAATTCAGTTTCATGTTAGAAGATTTACTTTGAGAAAACTGTAATTTTTTTAACGATCGATAAATTTTCAATCCCTGACGATTGTTGTAAAGAACATTCGTTTGTTCAATCATAGTGGAAAATTATCGCAAAATTTGTTTCAATTCATTTTCAAATGCACGTGTTCAGCTTTATCTAAGATTTTTTCTATTTGCAATATTTTGTAAACTATGATCAAACGCACCAAAATTTTCGCACAACAAACTCAAAAATGAAAAAAAAAAAAAATATTCAGCAACCGATCGCACATAAAATCCATCATTTTCGAAGAATGGCTACTCATTTTTAGTAGGGTACGAATGATTCGAAAAATTTATGATACTGGAATTCCAATTTAAAAAATATAAATAAATAATAACATACGCATTATGTATGTGAAAAAAAAGATTATTATTATAAGCTTTACAAATAAATCACAAATTTAATGAGTTAAATACATGTTTTCCAGGTCCCTTTTTTGGTGCACAGGCCACACATAGTTTACGTCGACAAAAAATTCCCCATTATCATCGCTCAACCCCACATTGTTCGCGTGCCCGTTTATCGCCATGTCTACAAACATTCCTACAACAGCAATAGTTGGCGCTAATTAAAAACCACCAAACTCAAACACGAATTCTAAAAAAAATCTTGCACTAGAAATAAAATGTGATCATTTTATATCTCTTTTCAATTTATTCATTCTAATAAAAGTCATTAAAACAAAAGTTGCAGGGTAAAGCTTCATTCCTCGACCTCGAAAAATGCATAAAATTGTGGAAACACGATTCTAATTTCTTTGCGAGAAGCACGTAAAGTGGGACAACGCAGAGAAAAAGGATCGCATTAATTGCGAATCGATATTTCCCTTTTTTCCAGCGGCTTGTGTCCGATCTGCTTCGCGTCGTTCTACGTGATCTCGATTCTCAGTGATACCTCCGCGAGTAAAAGTACTCACGATGCACTTTCACTGTTCCGGTTGAGGATTCGTATAGAATCTAGATAAATTATTCTTGCATCTACATCAGACGACATCGGAAACTTTATTTTTCAATTTCGTCGGTACATCTCAAAATCAGATCGTGTTATCGTCGATATTATTCCCAGGATATGACGTAGATGTAAAGTTGAGTATCGAATCTTACGATCGTTGGTGTCAAGATTAATGCTAACGTATTCCAGCAAAATTGAGAGTTAATTCAAAAAAATATTTTCATACGAAGTTTGATTTTTTATGTTCTATCTACACAAAATTACATGAATAATTTTTTTTTCTTGTTAAATTTATTACAGTGACTTCTTGAATATGAAAAATTTCCTCCAGAACATCGTCATGTAGATAAAATTTTACATCTTAATTAAAATAATTTCGATTTTATTTCATGACCAAAAATTTTCAAAACATTTATTGTTTTGGAAGGGGGATGTAAATTATCGAAAGTAGATTGAATATTCATAAAAAAATGCTTCCTAGCAATTGAAGTATGAACTTATTGACCGATAATCACTCGAGTGCGTGCTCACAGCTAATTCCGAGTTCAGAACAATCGTGCATGAAAATTATGCGTTGCAGCGATGGAAAAAAAGAGAAAGCAGTCCTAGTATATAAACACTTGGCCATGACTTTGAAAGTTTTAGTCGTGACGATACCACTCGTATCTCACGTGCACGTAAAAAACGCGAGATCTGTTTAAGTGACATAGCCATGTTGATGATCGTAAGTAAGGCATTTTAATTGCATTTTTCGCGCGTTTTTCTCTAGCAAGAGTTTCGAAATAAACTAGTTTTTCCTCAAGAGTTACTAAATTCTTAGGAAAATTAGCACGAATCTTTCAAAAAAAGGAATCGCAAATGCAAAATCGTATTATGAAAATTTCATGGTATATGTTGTTATTGATGGGAAAACTTTCATTGTGCAAAAGAAAAACATAAATTAAAGAATTGTTTTTGACATGAAATTTTGTTTTTGTTTTTGATAATTTTCCGGTATCGTAAAATAAACGCGACTTCGATTAATTCGTGATAACTAATTTAAATATCCAACAAAAGTTAATATTTTACTCGTTTGATGATAAATAATCTAATTATGAAACGTTTTGTACGTAAGAAGTTAACGAATTTGCACAAATACAATTTGAAAGTAAGTTGAATAAATTACGTGAAATCTGACTTTATCGACCAAAGATTTGCACACAATCTTGAATTCTATTCATATACATCTTTTTCTATTTCCATTTCTACTCATATACATGAGGTAAATCTATTCATACACATTCCTTCAATATTTGAAAGTTTCACTGAGTTTGTCGTCGACTAATTGACCTCATATCCCGAAATGCTCGAGAAAATGAAATTATCTTCCGTTGTTCGCGTCTTAAATTACATTTGCATTTTCAATCGATTGTTCTCTTTTTGAAAACCTCGCTTGCAAAAATCTAAGAATAATCAAATTGTGCCAATTAGCTTTTTTGCATAATGTAAAAGAATCACAGCGTGTTACGGTTTCGAAAATAGAAATCAACTGAGAAGAAAACTTTTAGAACGATTGAGATTCAGTTAGTTTTATTTAATTTATGAGTTTTTGTATCGATTTATTACAAAAATATGTGTTGAGCAAGTGAAAAAAAGGCATTTTTATAGCGTCTTTTTTTACAAGTCGATAATAGTGCTGTTACTCATCAGTAAAAACTCATTATATTATTTTGATGATTGCAGAAATGCAACTTATTATACTTATACACAAACTTATTACTTGTTTTTTTTTAACTTATTTGTAGTATTTTGTTAATAACTTTCTAACAAACTTTTGTAGTATTTTCTGAATTGATGTTTCATCCATTCACTAGTTGTCACTCTTATTAACAAACTTACTTGATACTTACAGAACTAGAGTGACAATTAATTCACTTTTTGTTGAATTAATCAAGTTATTGACATTCAGACTTTTATGAAATTCACTAAAAACTCATGAATGCTTTGATACTACTGTAACAAATAGTGTACATCCAAGCTATTCACAAAATAATTACCACTTATCAATACTTTGACTCGCATGTAAAAAAGATGAGTTTATTATTAAAATGGAAGTTTTTCGAAGTTTTTTTATAACTTATTAACTCATATTACAAAGTATTTTTTTTGTTATTGAGAATGAAGTATCTTACGTAGCTAACAGTCAGAATACAAAGTAAAAAAAAGAATTTGTATAATTCTTCTGCTTCGTCATGAGCTGAAAAGATTTTGTTCTCTTGTCTGTTAATTATTGATACAATTGAACTTCAGTTGATGGAAAATTGATCAAAGTAATTTGATCATTATTTCAATATTACCAATAAATAGAATGAACTGAATAAATTTATTCGTGACATCACTATAAAAAAGGCCAATCCCTCTTGAAATGCTGGTCATTATGTATAGAGTTCTAAATTCATATAAATTAAAAAATAGATATTTATGCAACAAGGGAGAAAGAGAATGATTCTAACGAGTGTGAAGTTGGGCACGAGCGGCAGCGAGTGCCCAAACGCACGAGTTGGAATCATTCTCTTTCTCCCATGTAAC
>JAPYZL010023498.1:0-24651 GCA_030522825.1 Platygaster orseoliae
ATGTGTAAAAGTGGCCACTTCATTTTTATGGAACGCAGGAACGAAATCCTCTTTTTGGAGTACTTGGAAATCAGCGGGAGTTATCGATAAAACCCTAGGAAAATATTCATAAATCCCGGATTACAGGGAAGAAAGTTGCCTAATCCGTGATTAATGAATGTTTCCCAGGGTTTTTGTTGATATTTCCTGCTGATTTCCGTGTACCCCAAAAAGGGGCTTTTGTTCCCACATTCCATAGAAATAAAGTGGCCTTTTTTACGGATGCATGGGAAAAAACATATTTTGATATACAATTATTATAATGATTTAAGAGGGATCACCAGTGTTATACCCGATTTTCAACCCATTTTTCAAAAATGTTTTTCTCAAAAGTATAATTTATTTCACTGCTTGAGAACAATTTTTTATTTTGCAGTTAATAATTTTGATTATTAACTACAATTATTTAAAAAACCAGCCTTTCAATTACGCAGTTAAAAAAAATGCTCGGTAAATTTTTGCGAAAATAAATGCTTTAGGTCATTAATAAACAAACCCCAAAAAGATTCTGAAAGTTCAGTTCGATTTTTGAGGTACTTTCAATAATAAATATAAATTGAAAAACTCGTAAAATCCGTCTGATTTTAGAAAATAAAAATACAGTAGTGAGAAATTTATTTCTATAATTTTTTTCGTGAAACAAATCAGTAACTTATTTCAGGAAATAGATCGAACCTGAAGTAAAAATTAAATTTTTCATTTTTTCATGAAAAAAATTGTTGAAATAAATTCCTTTCATTAAAGTATTTTCATTTTATTAAATTAGAAGTATTCGAGAGATTTTTCAATTTATATTCTTCATTGTAAATAACTCAAAAAATCGAACTAAACTTTCAAAATCCTTTTGGGATTCGTTTATTGATGACCCGAGGTATCTATTTTTGCAAAAATTTACTGAAAATTTTTCCGAAAAGCAAATTTTGTTGAGCTGTGTATTCAAAACAATTTTTCAATTCTAAGAGTCCTTTTTTGTAATAACTAAATTTATTTATGAAAAAGCTCGCTTTTCGTAAAAGCACGCAGTATCAATAAACAATTTCTACTTCGTAAATTATTTAACCGTCTATTTTGAAATTACGTTAAACTGCAGTTTAACGTAATTAACGTAATAACATTATATAAACAAATTTTACACTTCAACAAAAAAAAAAAAATGCTCGATAAATTTTTGCAAAAATGGATGCCTTGGGTCATCATTTAATTTTTTGAAATAAGACGTACTTTAGGGGTTTTTCAATTAATATTTATTATTGTAAATAACTCGAAAAATAAAACTGAACTTTCCAAATCCTTTTGGGATTTGTTTGTCGATAACCCAATTTTTGCAAAAATTTAGCAAGCATTTTTCCGAAAGGTTCATTTTTTTCGATCGTGATAAAAAAATAATGCCTGGCATGGAAAAAAAGCACATAGAATTAAAAACGTAATGGAAATGCCATGCTTAAATCTGAAACTCGTACAAGACCTGAAAACCGTTTTCAGTTTTCCCCAACAAGGAAGGCAGTTTGACGTATCATTTTTCAAAATCCGCGAATTTCGAATTTTACGGCTATAAATTAAAGTCGTCCCCGATCCGCGCCCCAAAAGGAATATAAAATGATTCCAGATCCCATATAAACAGCATGACGGCGATATTTGGAGTGCGTAATTGTTGAATAATGATTTCATCTCGGACGTGAATACGATCAAGCGAGAAATTGAAGGCGAAAAAAATAAAATACCGTTCCGTCACCGAGTTTTTGATTTTTTAATGAGCGTGTACAATATGTATGGTAATTTCGACGATGCACGCTTCGAAGAATTTTTCATATTATTTCTTCTATTACCTAATACCTCGAGTGATAACCCGTTCCAAGCGCGAGATAAGAAACAACATTTTTAAGTTTGCGAAAATAATGGCCAAATTTGCACGTTATTTTGAGTTGATTGAAATTTTTTATACTTAAAAATTAAACTCAGATAATTTTCAGCAATTGTTCTGACTGATTGGTTTTAATTTTTATTGCGTTTTTCGGAAACTGCGCATTATTGTGCTTTTCGCGTGACGAAAATTTTGCCGGAAAAAAAATACTTCACGTCTCGTGCGTGATTCATCAAAATTTTCGTATCGTCTTTGCGGTTGGCAGTTCCACGTATATCGAAAATGCGCGGGATGAACTGAGTAATAACAATTGCATAATAACCTGATGCCTATTATAACTATTATTTCTTGATTGAAGAAAATTACGCTCGTTGTCCAACATCTTGAAATGCAATCTCAAAATTTTTTTTAATCAGATTCAAATTCGAAAAAGGAAAAAAAAACAGGTATCGTAAATCAAGACAAATGTAATTTTCGTATTTATCATGTTAACATTCTTTTCCTAGGAATCATTTTTTCAAAAACTACATGTTTTTTGGCTTGTAATATTTCGAATATTCAAATATTTTTATTTATGTCGACAAATTTTTTACTTTTTTCTCATTGATTAAGAATAATAAAAATTATGTATTTTTAGATCATTTCTTGGAGGTTTCACAAATTTCAAGAAATTTGAATGCGAAAAAAATAATGTAAATAATTAAGGTATACAAAAATACATGCAAAAAGAGTATATTAAGGAAAATTTGAATGCCATATCTTTGTCTCCATCAGTTGCACATCGGAAATACGTAATCATACGCTTTTTCTCGCTTGAATCAACAAGTGACACAGTACTCAACTTGGCAAATTTATTTCTAGGCATTATTATTAATGTTTGAGATGACAGAAATCTTTCATGCACTGATGACTGCAATTTATTTTTGAATATTGAAAATACACAAAGGAAATCGGTAAATTAAAAACTGGGAAATTCAGTTGCAAAAAGTGAAATGCAAAAATAAAACTGAGTTATGGATTTACAAAATGTTTACATAAAAAATGATTATTGCTGTCATGAAAAGTTTCGTTAACAATACGAAAGTTTGAAGTGCATTCACGTGCGTTTTGTGCAAGTACAAGAAAATCTTTTGGTTTTTAAATAGATATTTAATATATAAATTAAATATATGAAATTTAATATATAAATATATTCAATTGATAATATTAAATAATTCTTCATCTTTTTTCATTCTATAAATCAATTCTTTTTACAATTCATAATTTATCATAATTATTTATTTATAATCCTCAATGAAATAATTACAGTTATTCAATTATCCTCTTTGAATTATTATAAAACAATGGGCATTTTTGCTCTTGTTGCAGAACGCAGCAGCGTGTTACGGTATGATGGCGATGATCGGTGACGGGGAGGACGTGACGAGCTGCAACGACGAAGACAACAACGACAGCTGCTCTCTGAGCTGCGGCAGCAGCAGCAACATCGGTGGCGGCGGCGGAGATGTTGCTTCTTCCATGTGCTATGGGAGGAACATGACATTATTTCCCTGCAGCCACCTGCTGCAGCAAGGTGGATCCTCGTCTTCTTCTTACTCTTCCCATGGGCTGCAGGATCTCGCCGGGGTCGTTGCTGAAAGAGACAATTACAGGCTCAACGAGGTGCGTTCTTCATACTTTTCATACTTTTCATACTTTTTAATCAAAAGTAATTAAATTAATTAACGAATTTCAATTTTACCCAAACATTAAAGAAAAAATTAGTATGTGATTGAAGCTATTTTTGATCCCGAAATTTTCGGGATACGGTCATTGAAATACGTGTCTGATATTTTTTGATAAACTAACGATATCAGCAATAAAAAAATTGATGCAACTTGCCAATTTACTATTAGAGTGAAACTTTGAAATAGTCAATTTTTGATAAGAGACTAGAAATAAATTCGCGGGTTTTTTTTTTTTTTTTTGAAAAATGTGCAGCCGGAGAGCAACAATTCGTGCAGCGGTGAGGGCCATTTATCAGGAGTGGTGCCGGACGTGGCGATGGCCACGGCGTCGTTCGGGGCGATGCAGCTCGTGGAGCAGCCTCAGGAACTCGAGCTCGACCTCGGCGACGGCGGGGCCTCGCACCTCCTGCAGCAACAGCAGCAGCACGAGCAATCCCCTGGCAGTATACACCATCAAGCCTTCCTCCCCCATCACCATCACCACCACCTTCACCAGCAACAACAGCAACAACAACGCCAAAGACAGTATCCTGGTCCACCTCCGCCGCCTTACAACATCTACCACCGCTCGCCTGGTGGCTTGCCGAGGTTTATTTAAACTTACAATTAACTTTGACAACGTTTCTCTCGTATCTCTATGCGTATAATTATTATATATATCTATCTCTCTTCCTCCACCGCCCTACGAAATTGGACAATCTCATTTATTATGGTTTTTTTTAATTTTCAACGAGCGTTCAAAACGATAAGACGAAAAAATCCCACTTGGTATTGTGTAATATTGCGGAAACCTTTCGATCATATTTCAAGTGCAACATTGTGTTTGAATGTATTCTGGAGTTATATCTACTTGAAATCTTTTCACTTTGAAAGAAAATTTGCCAAGTGGGAACTAGGTCTTATAAATTTGAAGTTTTTTCGAAATGCTCAATACAATAGTTTTGTCCAACTTGGAAAATTACAGTCCAAGTCTCTTCGAACAAATGAAATATTTTTTACATGATTTTTTCATTGAGATAACAGGTTTTTGTTTGTCGGAAGAATCAAGTTTGAAAAAAAAATTTTTCTTCCTCATTATTTTGCTTGATCCTGAACGACCGGGGAGAGTAATTTTTTTTAGTACAAGAAAGTATATTTTCGGTTATTTATTGATCGTAGGTTAAGTTATCGCAAAAATCTAGTGTAACCATGCTCTTGTAACATGTAGCATTTTTTTTACTTTGAAAAGTTGACAAATGTTGATAAATGTGTACCTCGCATTTGTTGCAAGTTTACGTAATAATTTATTGTTGAGTTTTCGAGCGTGAGATGGGAAAATGGAACTTTTTTTAATATTATTTAGCGCGTGCTGGGATATTTATTTTTTTTTCTGTTTTCGAGTGTTGGTTTGAAAAATATACGTATTTAGTTTGGTTTGATTTCGTTAAAAATAATTTTGCATTGAATTTGAAACGTTGATTTTCAACTTGCATAGAGGAAAAAAAGGATCTGAAATTTTCCGATCGCGTAGTTGATTTCTAGGATTTTTAGAATTTTTTTATTTCTGGCATAGGCGTATGCAGAGAAGTTGAAGTTCATTCTAGATTTTGAATGAAAGAAATTCGTACCTTGAAACCTGAATAATTTTATACTGTTTTTTGTCAAGTTTTTCAAATATAACCTTTACTTTAAAATATTTAAAATAATATGAAATTCAGAATCTCAAATTCCAGTCTCTGGAAAAAATATATCGGTTCAGGGTCTGGAAAATTTCCAAAAACGAATCTCAGAAACAAAATATTCAAATAAAATTTGTGGAACTCTGATCTGAAAATAGTAAATTCGTCCTTCCTGAGAGACTTTACATTATTTTTAATTTTTTCTGCGTATGCCTATGTTTCTCGAAAAACAATATAAATAGAAATTCCTCCATTTTGTGTGCGTATTTTTTTTTCGCAAAAACGGCAAATAATTGAAGAATCAAAAGGCTCGAATATATTCCAAGATCACTAGTGTGTATGATTATTATAAACAATATTTATTTACGGTTTGAATTACGTATTTTTGTTCATCTTGACACAAGTCCTAGGGTTAATCACGATGCTTGTAAACAAATCAAACAAATTATTGGAGTAACGTTTCAATAATTGCTAAAATCTATTAATTCGAAAATTTTGACCTTGAAAAAATGTATCGAAAATGCAAGAAAGGAAAAAATTAGAATTTTTACGTTGCGTGCAAGCTCCGCATTTTTGACTTTGTGTTTTTTTTTTAAATATATATTTTATTCGAATTTAAATTTAGTGTATCGATTTTCAAGTTTATTATATTTATTTTGAACAATTTACAAACATAGAGCACTACATTTCAGCGAAGCCACAGCCATCTCTCAGATAACGAAAATTTCTGAGAAAAAATTACGAGCTGACGTTTTTTATGCTGCCAAAACCCGGTCAAACTCTGGCGAATTTCACTTTTCATTTAATTCTTCCAAAAACAAAATTTTTCAGATAAATCTTGTTTTCGGAAAGATTTTTCGGAATATGTATCTCATTTTGAATTTCAGAAAATTTGTAGGAACCAAAAAAATCCAACAATTCACGACAACTTATTTTCCACTCATGGATCAAGGTCATGACATTTGCCTTTAAGTAGTCAGGGTTCGACAGAGTTCTTTCTGAACCTGAAACATTGAAAATTCGTTCACTGGTGAAAACCAGTGATTTTTTCACTGATTTTTGGTGAAAAATCATTGTCTCTCAGTGGTTTGATAACTACTGATGATTTGTCAGCTCAGTGGAATCTCAGTGATTAGGATTTCGATAGTTGATGTAGAGAAAGTAAATGTGCAACGAATCGCGAAAGCAGGTTGAGCATTGAAGGAAGGCGAAATGTTTCAACGAGCGGAGCGATGGTTGCATTCAATCATGACGATGAAACAGGGTCGTGGAGGAAACGACCTAATTGAATAAGCAGCAGCAGCAACCGTTGATATTCCGTTGATATTCTTTTTCCCGAACATGTGTCCGCGTCTTCATGCATTCAAGGAGGAATTGTAGTGCAAAAATTTAGGAAACGAATTCCTTGCAAAAGTCAGCAGTTGATTTTTACGTAAATTTGTGGATTACAAGCAAATTCCAAGTCAAAATACTTGGAATACCATAAATTAAAATAGTTTTAAATTTTTTTAACTTGGAATACTAAAATTTGAACGCCTTTCTTAAAAATTCATATTTTTCCATAATGCAAGTTTTCTACTTCCAAGGATCTTATTTACAAGAATTTTTTCATGAAACTTATATGTTTTGAATCGAAAAGAATTCGAGAAAATTGATATCAATATCTATGAATTTTTTCTTGAAAGAAAATGAAATTTTTGAACATATTTCACACTCAGGCTAACCGTTATTTTATCTTATAAAAATTTGCAGTTTAAGTTTATTTTATCTATAGATGAAAGTAGATAAAAAAATTTGTAATGAGAAATTAAAGGTATGATTTTTTAATTTATTGAAATCGTAAAATATTTGTGTAAACGAAAAAAAAAACATGAATATAATAATATTATATGTTATTTATATAATACAAAAAAATATATTTATTTTTATTTTAAAAATTTTAAGTTTTATGAAAAAAATTATTTACGTTGGATCCTTAAAATATGAACTTTTAAAAGTGATGAAGAAGTAAAATTTGTTCGTAGTTGCAAAATTTTCTGACTTCAAATACCAGAGTTTGAAATGGTTGAAAATTTATCTGATTTGAAATACCATAAAATGAAATAGTTGCGAATTTTTCTGACTTGGAATACAAGAATTAAAATAGTTGCAAACTTTTCTGACATCAAATTCCAGTAATTGCAATAGTTGCAAATATTTCTGACTTCAAATACCAGTAATTGAAATAGTTGCAAACTTTTCTGACGTGGTATACAATAAATTCAAATAATTGCAAATTTTTCTGACTTACAGTATCAACTCGATCTAACATACAATTCCTCACTGGATTCGCATGCCCTGAGAGGTAAGTCACGTCGTTTTTACGGCGACTTATTTATTGTGTTCAACCATAGACGAGTAAATATGTACATAGAGCGTAATGAAAACAAAAAATTTTATGTACGAGCTTTTTTCTTCGATTTCAGAATCGAACAATGAGCTTCTGTGCACCTTTAAGTCTGATATATTAGATTAGGGAACCCGTTTTTTTTGACGTTACCTTGAAAATGATTGTATCGAGTTGTTTTTTTGTTTGTTTATATTTCGCCTTCACGCGACAGCTTTATTTAGGTTCCGGATTCGACATAGCTTATACGGCAATTTTTTTTCTGTGGGAATCGAATTTTTACACGATCCCTTGATTATTGTATCGCAAGGGTGGATTTTTTGTGATAACATTTAGTACCTTGCGAGAGTTGTTTTTTTTTATTATTTATACATGCGTGTAAGATTTATTTACACTGAGAGAAATTGAAAGTTTAATTATCGATGTCAACTAAGCAATTCTTTTAACTAACAAATCTGTTTTCTCTTGAATTTTTACAGTTTTAGCAAATATCTGGGGTGGCCAGATTTCTGAGAAAATTGGGACAGAATCACACCCCTCTCCCTTTCCTAATAAATTATAATATGATGTGAAATTGAATAAATTTAGGAAATGGTATTTTTTGCGTAAAAACAGAACAATTAATAAAATGAGTATAGTGAAATCTTAAATATTCCTTTTATTTTCAAGCCTTAAATTTTTTCATAAAAAAATATAATGCAGTTTTATGCTTTCTGATTAAAATTCTGACCAAGCAGACAAAAATAACGGATTTTCAATAATTAGAATGTTTTTGTGAAAATTTTGAAATTATCTCGAACTAATTTGATTGTATACGAAAAATTGCTAATATTGCAAACTTAACATTCAAAATTTTAATAATAATGTAGCATTTGTCATTTCTAAAAAAATTTATCGAAATTCAAATTTTCTTTTTTTTATTAAAGTTTTCAACATGTACAAACAGAATACTTTCAATATTTTTTTTGCACTAAACAACCTGTTTGTTATTTATAATTTTTCCATATTTTCCACAATCGACAATAATTCAAACAATCTTGAAAAATAAGTTAATTTCCTCTGAAAGAAGTTGCTAAATCAGGATATCTCGCCACCTCAGCTGCATCAAATATCAAAACATGAAACACAAATTTCTCTCAACGTTATTACAATATTCTGTAAATATATCAATTATTAGGTAATAATTAATATACTGATACTTGTACAGTCAGGGAAAAATCCACGCTACCATCTGCCGAGGAGAGCTTATTGATTTTTGTCGAAAATTATCAAAGCAGAGTTTGTCAAGAGATCTGTAAAAACAAATATTAAAGAAAAACATTGTAATTAATACATAATTATATGTTTGAAAAAAGTTGAGAGCGTTGTGAAATCCGTGGCCGACTTGTTGGACCAATGTAACAAATAATGGAAAAATTGTAAAAGAGCTCTAGTGTGGTGTATACCAAAAGTACTGTTTAAAAAAATCGCCTATTCCTGTAATGACACAGGCTAATTCATTCGAGCACACAGTTGTACATGAATTGTGAGTGGACACTTGGAATATAAAACATACATGTACAGTCATATCCAAATATGCCTGTTTTTTTGCGTTTGATTTGCATTAAAAATATACAAAAAATAAAAAAAATAGCAGGAATATGTAAATAATTATACGTAATGTTCCATAATGAACCGAAAATAAATTAATATTTTTTTCCCGAATTTTTTCGAAAATTGACTATTTCGGGTCAATTTTTTGCGTTGAGAATGGTAGTTTCACAAAAGCACTTTCACAGAATTTGCTCGAAATATACTCACTATTACAGTTAAATTCCATGTAAAGTTCCCATTACACGACATTTTCTTGTAATATGATGACGATATGATGACGTGAAAAACCGTCACTTCAAAAATTCACGCCAATTTTCGACGCAAAAATTAACCCTAAATGACCAATTTTCGTAAAAAAATATAATTCATATCAACTTTCAAAAGTTAACAAGTAAATTACTATTTTTTCCTTTTTTTTTTTTATAAGTTGAAAAAGTAGGCGATTAGAATGTCTTCCCGTGATTTTTTTTCGAAATTTTAAATATATTTGATCCCAGATTTTTTTTCAATTTATAAATTATTCAAGACTAGTTTCGCTGCTTTTCAAGACTGCAAAAAAAATCGAGTACTAATCCATCTTAGGATAATAAATCATGTGTTCGTTATAAATTTATGAGTGACTGATTATAATTAATGAAACCCAATCGAATGAATGATCATTCGAGTTCTTCCAACGCGTGATTCATGTACTCTAATGCCACGCAAATGTGCAAACACGCCATGCGGTGTCAGAAAAAAAAAAGATTTGAGCGTTGGTTATTCTGTAGAAAAGTACGAGAGCGTTTTCCGACCCGTTAGTACAAAATCGAGGAAAAGTATCATAGAAAATCGTTGCTCGCGGGCTCATTTGTTTCGAAACCTTACACAAGTGCAATCTGAAAGTACGCGTAACAGCAAAAAAATAAAATATTAGGCTCGACATTTATTTTTATCGTAGCGTGCGTGCGAGATGAAAAAATAACAAAACATTCAGACTTTTAACAGTTGTTCGCGTTTCGTTCGTGTTCGAAAATTTCAAAGTACAACAGAACGTATTCACAGCTAGCCCAACAAAAGGGGTATTAAAACTTTGGTAGATTATGGTATCAATAGATAATGGGGAAAAAAAGGAATCTTATGGTTGCAGTTGTGGGAAAAGGAATTTGACTCGCGTATTGAGAGGTCGAAATACAAGAGGTTTGAGTGTCATTGATTTTGTGTGAAATTGCAGAAACCCTTCAGTCATGTTTCTAAGATCTTGTATTGTTTGATTTCATATGCAATGTTTCAGAAACGCTGCAGAAATGATAAAGAAACCTTTCTTAAATCTACTCGAAATATTAGTAAAAGGAAATGTGTTTATTTCATTTGCTTTTTGAAAATTGAGGGAATGATGGGCCTTTATGAAATAGCGTTCAACTTACTCTTATGCATATACGTACTTGGTTAATTTTATCAATCAATAAGAAAAAACAAAAAAAAATTGCACACATCTATTTCCGGATAAAGAGGAAACTGACGCGAAAAACAGGGTCCATGCCAAATGAGGAAAAACTGGAAGAAATATCTGAAAAATTATGTTGGTACAATTTGAACAGCGCCTGGACATGTATGGGTTTTCATATACGACTCTAGTATACAGCACAAGGATCATCTGTGATTATAAAAAAATATATATATTAAATGAAAAAGAGGTTCTATACCTACGTGTGTACATAGTTCCGCAAACTTACATTGGTACAGTACGTATTATATGCGCGTAACGTAAGGTACACGTCGGACCATAAATATTAAACACGCGGCATAGCGATATTTGTTTGAATAAACGGCTCTGTAATGATGATGACGATGTTAATGATCATAACAAGTGTAATCGAATCTGTAGGTGTCTGTGTAACGAAAATTACAGAAATATGATTCTATTACCGAAGAATTGTTCACTTTTTACCCTTTTTATTTTATTTATTTGGAAAAATATTCAATGATATTCAAGTTGTAGAAAAGAAAAATCAACGTTCTTTTTTTAAATGAAATAATGGAGATGTTATCACAGGAGGAATAAAAACACTCAAAAAAGAGTAATACATTTTTAATTTACGTACAAAATTAAAAAATCATGCATACATTGTATATTACTGTTACTCCTTGTTTTCTGAAACAAAAAAAAATCAGTTATTTGTATTTGCTCACAATTTTTAGAGAAAATTTTTTGAATATTAAATTCAATTTTCCACATGTTGCAACATCCCTGTTTATAAATGAAATTTCTAATCCTAATATTTATGAAAAATACAATTAATATCAGAAAGGCATAAGAAAAAAAAACATTTTTTCAATTGTTCAGAATTTCAACTTACCTTCTTCGTTGAACATAAAAGATTGTTGGTAGTCTTTGAGGAACTGTACAGATCTTGCTTCATCCATGAACAGAGAGTAAACTCGTTTTACATCGTCAAGGCTGATCTGTTTAAAGAAAAATTCACTTATAAAAAACATGTTTTCCATAAACATTTTTCAACAATTTCGTCATTAAACAATTACTACATTTTTTATCCAATATTATAGTATATAATATTCAGCTGATGCCCTTACTTTAGGAATACAATGAAAAATAAAAACGAATCTTTAAAATACCTCAGTGCTTTTCCTCTTCCTGCTGAGGATTGAAGCCGTGGAGATCAACTGAATCGAATATCTCAAGGACGTTTCAACCGCAAGCCGCGTAAGTATTCCCAACGCTTCTTTGGAAACCTCGATATCCTCCTCTTCGCATCTGATCTTCAAAATGTTTTCCAGTTCTGTTTCATTGTAAGGAGCGGTTGCAACGATCAACAGTCTGTCCAATAAATCAATCGGTATTCCATGAGGACTTTTGTATTTTGTCCCCCTGATTTTGGTATGCCCTGAAAAAAAAAAGTAAATTCCAATCCATCAAGATGTTTTACTCAAATTCAAGTAGTTGAAGAGTAAAAAAAAATTAGCATGTAAGTTTATCAATATTATTAATCATCATTTTTTGTACTTTTGTCAATTTCAGAAGTTTGCCATTACAAATTAGTTGAGAAAAAAATAATTTTTAGAAAATTTATTATTTCAATAAATTCAAATACATAAATGAATAATGTAATGTATTATTCAAAATAATTTAAAATAAATTACAATTTAATTTATATATAAATGAAATTAATTATTGCAGAAATAGTAAATTCAAGATCTGAGTAATTAATTACTTACACATTAAACGAACAAAAAAATCTTCGATTTTAGCAATTCCAGAATATAACAGTTTTAAAATGGATATTATTGCATTTTTTAAAATGCTGTAATTGATAGAAGATTCCGAATCGTACAATTTTTAGATTCAAAACTTTTACATAAAATGTGTTAATAATTAAATAATTTAAAATTTGCAATCAAAATATTTAAAACAAGCGCGGAAAATGAAAAAATTGACAATATTCATGGTTATGAATTTAGTTATTTAAAAATTAAAATACTTAGGTCAGAAATTTTATATTCTTGTGAATATTTTGCATCAAAAACCAAATTTATGGCATTCTTATGACTTCTTTCTATCATTTTTATTTATTGTTTCGAATTCATGAATTTCTAATGAAGATTTTTTTATTAAATTCACGGGAAACAAGAGTGAAAAAATAAATGAAAAATAAAAATTTCAGATCAGAAGTTTTTTGAATCGCGAATTTTTTTGTTATATGCGTAAATTCCAATAAATGAATTGACATCAATAAATTGAAAAATCATAGCTTTTCGTTTCAAGTCTTATTTTGCAATAAACTTTATAAAAAAAATTAATTATTAGAACTTTCTCAGTTTGCCAATATAAATTTTCCTACTTAATTTCCAACAGTTCAATATTATTTTTAATAACTACTATCAAATACTGACACACGCAGTGCACGCCATTTATAAAAAAAAAAAAAAAGAAAACATTCAATATTTTCACTCATATTCTCACTTTCAAATTTTCACACATTTCTATAACATTCAAATTCCTGAAGTTCCAAAGATAAAAAGTCAATAAAAAAAAATCTTCACAATATCTTTCACAGTTAAAGTAATACATCATTATTGTAATATAACAAATATTATCAAAGTTTAAACCCATTTTTCAGAACTTCGTTTAAAAATTCAAATTTAATCAAATTCTACAAACCTCGGTTGGTCGCCATAATCACAACCGGAGCCATTTCATTTTCCAGAGCACGGTTGAGGTACGAGAAACATTCGATATCCAGCATATGAACTTCGTCAATAAACAAAACTCCTGGAATTATCTCAGCTTTTCCTTCCTCACGCCATTCTGCGACTTTGCAATTTATTTGCTCTCGTACCTCAGGTTTGATTTCACCAGTGTCGCCAGAAAAGAGCGCGAGAAAACCATGGGTCCTGCTGTTGATGACATCAATCTCGTGCAAGGTCACGGTATGCACGACTTCCTTTCTTTTCTGCAACTCGCCCTCTGGACATTGCACGAATCTCGTCTGCCCGCCCGTTGCGTCGTAATCTCGGGCTCGAGTAAATGAGCGACCAAGTTTGTTGATTTTTCCAGTTGACTTGTCTATGGTTATGACGTCACCAGCTTGGACCTACAAAAACAAATCAAATTTTCTCAATATTTTATCCAAGTTAGGAAAAAGTCAAATTATATTAATTATCCAAAAACAACCTAACTTTATGAAACCTTTTATTTGCAATATTTTTTTTGTCCCAACTGCATTAACTGTTTTTTATTCTTACTTTTTCCTTCATCAAGGCATCGATCATTTTGTTCCCCAGGTCGTAGATTGTTTCCATTTCTGTAGTTTTGAGGGTCAATTTCCCAATTTTCGAGCCAAGCCCTGTAGCAGGTCGATCGACTTGAATCTCAACGACTTCTCCTTCCATAATCTCAGTTTCTTCTTTGATCCTGACTCCGATCGATTTTCTGATGGCCTGTGTCAAAGCTTCCGATTTGCTCATATCTAAGGAATAAATTTCGGAGCCTGACATGGACGTAAATGGCGTGTCCGAACCCAAAGATTGGGCCAATCCCATAGCTATGGCAGTTTTTCCAGTTCCTGGTTGACCAGCCAACAGGATCGCACGTCCGGCAATTTTCCCCTCTCGAATCATTTTTTGGGTCACTCCAATTGCGCGACGAGCGGCTAATTGGCCAACCATACCTTGCGATATCTGCAAAAAATAGTAAATCCAAATATTTATAATAAAAATACAATATATTTATAGGTATTTATAACAAAACATTAGGCACAATTATTTCTATAACCATTAATCAATAACTTATTCGTTTTTTTGTTTCTTAATTTTAAAAGTTTATAACTGGAGGTTTATTCGGAAAATTATTTTATCTCAATGGAATATTTTACTTAATTAATATAATGAGACACATACTTTTTCTTTTGATCAAAAAAACTTTGTTTCAAAAAAAAAAATTTATATTTTCCATCTATTGAAATAACATTTTTTTTGTCAAAAATCAATGGATTTTGACAATTTTATATTGAAACTGACTGTTATAAATTATAGTAGAAAAAAACATGTTTAACGAAGTCTAAAATTTTTTTTTCAATTTTACATTCAGTTTTAATTTTTGCAAACAAGTAAATTTTAGGTTTGCAATTTTTATTTAAGTGAAATGATTATTTTATAAAATCACCTCATTTCTTGATATTAATGTTCGAAACAATTATTTATTAATTTTAAATACAAGGGACTGGACTAAATATTTAAGAATAGATTATGATTTTATGTTTACCGGTCGAGCTTCCAAGCTGTCGCTCAATCCGAGGCCTCGGATATGCGAATGAGCTCCAATGCGCTCCATTCGCGTGATTTCACGAACTTCGTGTACTTTAACAGGTGGTACCTGAAAAGAAAAAAAAATTATAAATAATGAACAAATTGGTTTGAAGAAACGTATACAAAGGTTTAATAACTGTAGAAGAAATGGACAGTAAATTTAATTTCTTCTGAAAAATTGTGTAATTTATATTCTAAGTATTGAATGTTTTAGTATTTTCAAACATAAATGTTAAGTTTTCGAGTAATAAGGTTGGAATTGACAAATCTTTACCCTAAGAAAATTAAATGGAATAAATTATGTTAATAAATTATTTTTTGAAATAATACATAAAAATGATAAATGATGAAATAAGCTGAAATAATCAAAAATGTATTGACAGAAATCTAGAGAACATGATAAATATTTTCATTGATGTTCACAAAAAGCCCGAATAATCTAGAAAATAAAAATTTAAAAAACTGTTTCGACTGGGTGATAATTGAGCGGTTGAGAGCAAAAGACAAACTAGTAAGAGATCTGTCTCTTAAGTTTTCTAGTAAGAAGGTTAGAATTGACAAATCTTTATCCTAAGAAATTTAAATAAAATAAATTATGATAATGAATTATTTATTGAAATAATGCATAAAAATGATAAATGATGAAATAAGCTGAAATAATCAAAAATGTATTGACAGAAATCTAGAGAACATGATAAATATTTTCATTGATGTTCACAAAAATGGGTGATAATTGAGCGGTTGAGACAAAAGACAAACTAGTAAGAGATCTGTCTCTTAAGTTTTCTAGTAAGAAAGTTGGAATTGACAAATCTTTACTCTAAGGAATTTAAATAAAATAAAATGTGATAATGAATTATTTATTGAAATAATGTGTAAGTATGATAAATGATGAAATAAGCTGAAATTATCAAAAATGTATCGACAGAAATCTAGAGAACATGAAAAAAAGTTTCATTGATGTTCACAAAAATGAATATTCATAATCTCAATTTTACTAATTCCAATATATTAATAATCTTAACTTCAGAAGAATTCTTTCTTCAACAAAATTCTAATTATAAATATTTAGCCCGAATAATCTAGTCAATAAAATTTTCAACAATTGTTTCGACTGGGTGATAATTGAGCGGTTGAGAAAAACAAAAATCTACAAAATTGAAAAAATCCTAAAAATATAGATTCCAACAATATTAGAATACAATAGATCTATAAAATAATTAAAATTCATCTAGATGTAATTTTCTTAAGGATCTATACAATTACTAACAATCAATCGAAAATTAAATTCTAGAAATCTCAACTGAGATTTACCAAAATATTAAAAGTCTGAAAAAATACTGAAAAAACCTTTAATGTTTTATAAGTACTAAAAAAACTTTAAAAAACAGCAGAAATCTTTTAATACTCAAGAACTATGTAAAAATGATTTTTTTTTTAATTTATAAAACTTTGAATCCTAGAATATATAAAAAAAATGTACGTAGAAAACCATCAAAAGACGAGAAAAATTTTTTTAAATGGAAAAATACAAAAAAAAGTGATGAAAATCGAAGTAAAACACATTTTAGTTAACAACACATAATGCGAAAATTCTAAAAACCTATGAAATTATGTAACATGATAATTTTGTAAGCCCCTAGTGAAAAAAATATAAAAATACAATATGACAAGAATTTTACAACTTTTCAGTGATTTTGGTACAGCCTGTGAATTTTATTGAAAATTCCCTCTCAAAAATGTGTGATTCAAAAATGAAAATAATTATCAAAATTCATAAATATGATAAAGTCGTTCAAAAAATTGGTGAATGTTAATTACACTGTTTTACAATCATTTTGTAACAGAGCCTATATATTTTCTATTGTTTTTAAATCTTTTTTTCTCAACATGTATTGTAACAAAATACACACAGACAATTTCGAGGTTATGCCGACAATTCCAATTCCAAATACAAATTTTCTCAGTTAATCAGTATGATTACCATCCAAAATTGAATTAATTACTTCGCGAGATCATAACAACACGTCATTTTGAAATTTTTATTTCCAAAATTGCATTATACATGAATTGGTTTTGAGATTTTGGGTGGTTAGATTTATTTCTGATAAGAACAAATTGATGAATTTTCTATACTTACAGCCATTTTCTTCGCTGGTTTTTCGAATTTCTTTTTTGTTTTTTAAAGCCTGTTACTTTGTTTACGATAGTATTAATGGAATTGAAGAATGGAATGATTGCGAATGACGGTGTTCTTTGTCCTATGGTGTTACGTTGTTATGGAAATAATAATCATAATAATCAAATGATGACAAAGGAAATGGAAATCCGGAATACGATGTCACAATCGTCACAATCAGAAATCCAATATGGCTGCCGCGGGAAATTTGAAATCCACGAATATAACAAATGTAAATTTCATTTTCAATACTTACATAATTAGAAAATTGAAACGTGAATTCTTTCAAATGCACGACCAAAATTTTCTGCATTCGCGAAGATTTTGCAAATATGAACACATTTATGCAGTGCACATAATCCATAGCCATATATTTATGGCGTCACAATCGTCACAATAACGGCTCTTGTTGTGATTATGACCCTTGTAACACATTTTTTTCCTCATTTCATAATATATTCGTTATATATAACTTTTGTTGACATGTTGCAACGTGTTGAATTTTGTATGCTTTTGTAAAATTTGAAATCTGTCTGAATTTAGTTTATCTGAACTTGCTTTTGGAATTTTGGATTAAACCAATTAAACGGATATTAAACAAAATTTAGAAGCGGCGACCATATTGGATTTCGTTTGTGATGGAGGAGCTGATCACAATTTTGGGGATTTCGTGTCTACATTGGTGGTAGTAAAAAGAAGGCCCCAAATGTTCCCAAGAAAATTTGACAGATGATAGTATTTCAAGTTGTTAAAAGTTGTTTATAGATATAAAAATCATTATTTACGTCAGTTCTTCGTTTTTGCAAATTGCAAATCATTGAAAACAGTGAAATTCGCGAATCGAGGACGACCTAAATCAGCCCTCGAAGTACTCCAACTAACAACGTTACAAATGCTTAATCTTCGTCAGTAGAACAGTTTTTCGTTGAGAACGTTTTGCCATTCCACAAGTTTGTCTTTCGATTCTCTTGTTTGGTGATCTGTGAATTTTCGTCTAAAGTTGAAAAATGAAACGTTCGAAATCGAGCTCGCCGGAGCCTTTGGCCGATTTCAAGTCGAAACGTCCGAAGGCCGAAGAAAGTGCCAAGGAAGAACTGCACAAAGACGTTGCTCGCAATTTATTGGATCTTTCGGAGGACGTTTTGCTTCAAATTATGAAAAATTTGCGAGCTGTTGATCTTATCAATTTGGGAAGGTGAGTTTTGTTTTTGAAAAATTCTGAAAATATTACAAAAATTTTCTGAATTATGAATAAAAGCCCTTTATAATGATTGGAATCATTAGAACAAATTTTTTTTTGCAGGTAAAATTCTAAGATTTTTCATGTTTATAAAACTAAATTTCAATATATTTATTTTTTTTCTATCATGACCATAATGATATCTGGTTTATAAAATTATGAAAACTGTAGAGAATTTTTTTATTTGATACAGTTATACAGTTTATATAATTTTGGAGTTTAAATATTCTTGACTGTCAAAACTAAAATTCGTATTTTAAAACTGTCAAGAAACATTCAATAATGATAAGTTGTGATAATTACTTTAAATTGGAATTTTTTTCAGAAACCTCTTAGTCACATTTTTTTTTGTTTAAAACAATGTATTTTTAAGAGAATTAATGATATTTGGTCTTTTATAATATAAAATATGGAAAATTTTCAATTATTTCATATTGTGGTCTTTTTAGATAAATAATTTCTTTTCATCACAAAATTGATATCCGAATCATGAAACTTACAAATTTTTTTTTCAAAGCATTCAATTTGGAAGTTTGAAAATTATTGACCATCAAGATGAAAATATTTGATTTAAGCTTAGATTTAAAAAAAAATTTTTCATTTAATTTGAAAACTTCAATTGCAGTTAAGTTTGTAGATCAATTTAAATTATTTTTCTGTGGTCTTAAAACAATATATTTTTGAAACAACACAAGACTTGCAAATATATAATTTAGAATATTCTTCTGAGTTCTGGAATTTTTGTCAGAAAGCAGTTAAAAGTTTTTAAATTTGTTTATTATTTCAGATGTTGTCAGATACTTGGTCGCATCGTTCGAGACAGAACTTTGTGGGAAAACGTTGAATTCTGTAGCAGATTGCCTGAGAAAATAAACATCAATCTGAAACATTTCACAGAATATCTGCACCCTATGACAAAAAGTTTGACAATTTTTTTAGATTGCAGCGAAGAAAAAGAGCAATTAGAAGCCTTTTTCAACGATTTGGTTCAAACTTGCGTTCAGTTAAAAGAGCTGGTACTCGACTACTCCAAAATCGATGCAAACAAAGTATGAAAATATTGCTTTTGCTGAATGAAAATTTTTACTTTCCAAACACACTGCAATTTTTTAATAATCTTTTTGTAAATCTTAAATATATATTTTTTTTCCAGGTCCAAGTCAAACACTTTCCTGCAACTTTAGAAAAACTTTCCATGAAAGGGACTGAAATGATAAACCTTGCACCCAACACTTCATACTTCAGTGGAATGCATCTTTTAATACCCAATCTAACGGTAAATTGTACAATAAAAAAATGATGTTTAACATATGTAAAGTGACTAATTGTGGTTTTTTTTAGTGTTGTATTCTGAGCAACTGCGATTGGTTAGAAACACAATCTTTAATGCCTCTGAGCAAACTGCCAAAACTCACAGAATTGAGGCTTGATTCTTGCAGACAAATGTACGAGTGTCTTGCTTATGCGAGCCTTGCTGCCAGATGCGGTTTCAAAGCGCTTGAGGTAAAATCTAAAACAAAGAGCTGGAAAAAATGATATTCTAATTATATAAGAAATATTTATTTTCACAAAAACTTAATTTTTCTAGGTAAAAGGAAATTCATTGTTCAATATTCTTACAGATTTTAGACGTCAGAAATACAGCTTTGGGTGATAGTGACATCAGTAGTTTCAGCTTCACTGAAACTCTTACTCACATGTACCTGGAAAACCCATCGGAAGAAAGACAAATCGCAAACTTGCAACCATTTTCACCATGCCCATATTTCGTTGAAATTCGATTGTATCGAGATGGAAATATCAATGCAGAGGTTTGATTTTTTATAAAATTTTGAAAATTACCAGCAAATTCAATAGTTTCAGGAAATATGAAATTCACGTTTCAGTCATAGACCTTATAGTATATAGACTGCGCGTAGAACGATTTCAGGTGTGCCAAGATCTGAGGTAATTTGCTTGGGTCAAATCCATCATAGCGTCGGTTTGGAAATGTCAAAACAATGTGTGATGTTGTAGTCGTGTTTACTACCGCATGAGATTCTTTTAAAAAAAGTGCAGTTTATTTGTTTTTTGTTAAAAATAAAAAATCATCCAAAATCATTTAATAAAAATTTTTAGTTTTATATACCTCCACATGATCATTTTTGAGGAGCTTAAATATACAGGCTAAATCAGTATTTTATTTGATAATTGCAAACAAGGTTTCATGTTATTTAATTATTTAAATAGAAAATCTGAATTCTCACCGAGGCAGTTGATATCAAAAAGAATTGTGTTAGAGGAATTCCCGTGTCGAAGGGATTTCCAGAATAATTCACATTTGAGAAGAAATTTGTTGTAGCCACTTAGCGAGAACAAGGGTACTCATCGACTTGCGCATCCGCGTCAAAAGTGGTGCACGAGAATTTTGAATGATAATCCATTTCTTATGAACAACTGATTTCCATTGACATTCGTCGGTGACAATTTTTTATAAAATATTATGGTTTTTTTAAATAATTGTAAATTTTCTTTTAAAAATTTCACAGCTTATAAGAAACTTTATAGGGCACAAATATTTCTTTATAAAAAATTTTACTTTTTTGATAAATGTGTCGATAGATTTTATATTGAGAAAAAATAATTCGTATAATTTTTTTCTACAATAAATTGAATTTATAAGAAACAAAATTCATGTAGGAAACATCTGAATCATAAGAATTTTTCTATTTTTTATAAAAATCAAAATCATTAGAGAAAGTTAAATAGAAAATATTTCTGAGCTGTGAATCGACTGCCAAATTATATGAATAAAAAATTATAATAATATATATACGCCTATACAATCATTATATGAATATTTTGCCGAATTGAGTTTAATTGTGTTTTGGTTCATTTTGATGAAATATTTGACATTTGACAATAGATTTTACAATATGTAATTAAAATTAAAGTTAAAAAAAAATTAGTGAAGGAGGTCTCTTTATCCAGAACTAAGAAAAAAGGCACTTTTTCCTAATTTTTTTTGAAGCAGAAAATAAAAAAGCAGGACAACGATTTTTTGTATATTTTCAGTACAACGAAAAATTTCGGAGTAATCAAACATCCCGCGCAGCATCTCGCCACGGACAAGTGAATTTGCGTGTACGATATTATCCAAAGTTTTCATTTAAAACACATATAATATATTTTTTTAATTAGAAAAGTCATGCGCTTATAGTGAACCTAAAAAATTGTGAAACAAAATTTTGTGATTGATTTTTTGAGTAACTTTTCAAAAAAATCGAATTTTTCGCTTTTTTTGTTTGTTAAAATGCGTTATACATAATTTAAGTAAGTGTTGTATTATGTAAATTACAGGTTCACTATAAGCGCATTTTAATTATCTTAAAATAAAATAAAAAGTTTATAGTAATAGCTTGAATGGTTCTTTTTTAATCGTACACGTAATTTTGAAAAATGTGGTTTTGAGAAAACTTCGATTACTCTAAAATTTTTCGTTGTTTTCAAATGAAAAAATTGATTTTCAAAGTTTAGATGTGTAACTAAAAATATATGAAAAATCGTTGTCCTGCGTTTTTATTTTCTGCTTCAAAACAAAAAATTAGGAAAAAGTACCTTTTTCCAGGTTCTGGATAAGAAGACTCCTTTAAATCGGCGCGCAACAGTTTTTAGTTATTAACATAGAGAAAAAATTTGAAATTATTGATTTTTGATCAATAAGTATACATTGCTCTGTTTTTCAATACAAAATAATATACTTTTTCACAGGTGTGTCGTAACAATAGAGAAATGGCAAATCTCGCAGTTGCAGTAAACCCTATTACAGACCGAGCAGTTTTTTCTTTGAGCAGTTATTTGCGTTACCCAACATTTTCAAGAAATGGGGAAATGCGTTTCGACAAGGATGAAAATCAACAACGGATGCTGAGTAATCCGAAATTGAAAGTTTTGGTTGTAAGGTATAAATACGAAAAAAGGAATCATTACTTATTAGCATACATAAATCTCAGTTCAGATTTCAAATAGTATAATAAATAACAAAATTTATAAGACAATTCACCCATGACAATATTTATGTAAATATTGCAATATGGAAAAATTGTTGAATAAAATTTTAAAAAATCAATATTCATCAACAGGAACTATCCTGAAGTGACGGATCGGAGCTTATGTCACTTGACAAAAAATGCTCCAAGTTTGGAATACCTTGACGTCACAGGCACATCCGTGACACACGAAAGTGTGGCATTGTTCAGGTCAAAACGACCAAATGTAAAACTCGTCACTTCTTTCGACGAGGATTAAATTTGGCACACAAAAAAACAGCAACATAAAAACCAGCAAAACATTACAGAGAATAGCATTTTTCCTACTAAAACATTGTTCCATTCAAGTATGTAAATACTTGAACGAGGTTAAAAATTCATGTGTTCTTTGACACTTGTCCAAATTATTTTTTGAATTTATTTAGTTTTTGTGTTGGAATTTGATACAAAAAGAGGTTATTTATTTGAGACCCGTTTTATTTATTTTTTTTTTCTATTGAAAACAAAGTTGAAAACAAAGTTGTTGATAACAAAGTATTTGAAAATGTGAATCTTTACTGTAACCAATAAAACACTAGTGTCGGTATAAAGTAATGCAAGATCATACAGCTTTTTAGACATTAGTAGTTCGACAAAACATGGATTGAAAATATGTTGACAAAGTTGGTTTTGAATGAAAATACTCTATTTTCTCGTTTAACGATGTATTCGAATATTTCGTAAGAACGTGTCCCTTTGAAAGGCTTGAATCATGACTTTTTTGAGACATTTTTAATAATGTTCAATTTTTTGATTGATCACCAAAAGTGTTTGAAATATTTTAATACCAGTATGATTACACAATTTTTTTATTAGAAAGTAAAATTGTTTCTAATGAAAAGTGTTTGTTGTAAGACACAGTTTTTTTATTTACAATAGCTGGATATTTGGAATGATTAATCATGCAAAGATTGAAAAGTATGGTCTTGATATTACTGAATGTAATCGTCTTAGGATTGGTACATTGTAACTGTTTAGGAGTTCTGCTATGATAATGAACACTTTCTACGGTTTCATAGACCCGTAATCTCCTTTCTAATTATAAGCACATTTTTATAAATTATGAATAAGTGGATTCGGGGAACGGGGACCGAGTAAAAATTGTTAATAATTTTATTTTGATGATAATAAATGGAGTGTAACAATTCAAATATAGTTTTGTTTATTTTTTGCCCTATTATTTATTGTAATACATTATTAACAATAAAGAGTATTTATATTTATTTTCGTACTATTTTATTTCAAATATTTATTGACGTACAATATTTTCGCCTTCTGGCATCTCATATATTAAAAAATATTTCTATTACATTATATGAATCAATTACATATTATTAATTTAGGTTATTCCTATTCTCATAATTTTATTTATATTATTGATTATTATTATTTTGCTGTTATTAATATAATCAATTAATAATATAAAATGATGTATTAAATGTCAAAAAGCGCAATTCGAGCGATTTTCGCCATGTCTACTCCACTTCGCGATTTCATTAACTTATAACATTGTTCATAATGATTTATTTATTGAGCTATCGATTATTTTCGTCACTTTTCAATGCAACTATTCCATTTCTAGCTTTACACAACCTCAATAAGCTTTGTTTTGCAAAATTCAAATGCTTTCATTATTTTACGCACTTCTAACCTCAAAGTTTTACATTTGGACGGGCTTTGAGACCAGAATTGCATAAAATACTGTATGCAACTTAGTGCAAGTGTCTCATTTTGCGAAGACGATTCAAACCCTCGGCTTCGCCTCGGGCCTGAACCCTCGTCTTGACGGTCATGTGACCGTCGCAGGACCATCACATGACCGTAAATTTTATGACGTTATGACCGTTATGACGCAAATTTAAAATAACGGTCACGGCACATCAATATAGATGTATTGAAAATTATATTTTTTAATGTCAATTTTTTTTCTCAATACCACTGAAAATCATATTACATTATATTTCTGCTGTTTTGATAAATCAATATAAAGATCTTCATTTCTTAATCATTATTTTTAAATATCGACTGCGTTCTTAAACTTGGAAAAGTTCCGCTTTTTAGAACGCATTCATCGAAACTGATTCAAACACAACCTCGTG
>JAPYZL010023500.1:0-10330 GCA_030522825.1 Platygaster orseoliae
TTGATATTTTCTGCTGATTTCCTAGTACCTCAAAAAGAGGCTTTTGTTCCCGCATTCCATAGAAATAAAGTGGCCTTTTTTACGGATGCATGGGAAAAAAAGTTTTTTTCAATGAATCTGAGAGTTGCAATCATATGAGTTAAAAAAATTGTTCCATATTAGTCAAGGACTACATTTTATTCAACAATGTGTGGAAATACCAGTTTTGCATCGCCCGAGCGTGTGGAAAAGTGACCTTTTCCACACGGTGTTAAATAAACACTTTTTTTTCGGAAGGTGGATTTTTCATGTAAACAAGTGATATCGATCACTCACCAGCACTGTTGCTCAACGACGCCAACGTTGCGAGGCTTTGCAGATTCGCAGGGTTGAGTTCTGGCGCGCCCTGAACGGCAGCCGTCGCGGTCGGGGCCGGAGTCCCAGCTCCAAGGCCCAAATGTTGCTGGAGAAGCAACTGGTGCTGCACGCTCGAAAGAGCGTTCGAATTCGCGTTTGCGGTAACGGGGGTCGTGCCAGGCGACGTCGCCTGCAATTGCTGCAGCAGTTGCAACGAGGTTGGCGTCGTCATCGCCGGAGTTTCAGTCTGTAAAAACAGCAAATCCGAATTTTTCACATCAAGTTTGCTTAGTTGTTATTTATTGTTGTTGATATTTATTTACCGTGGTCAAGTAATGCGGCGACACATTGACACCCGCGATGTTGTACAAATTGGCTTGCAATTGTTGCATCCTTTTCTGGTCCTTCTGCTTTTGGGTGTCAGCGAATTTTACGACCAGCGGGCCTGAACAACCCTGGAATGCACAAAAACATTTTTTTTTTGAAACTGATGAATTTACGTTATTTTTGAGGTTGGAATTTTGATTTTGAACTCGTTGATTTTGATATTTTGTGTGATGGTAGTGAAATTATTTCTTACTGAAGTGTGTGGATTTATGGTCAGAGGTTGAAAATGAAAACTTTGAAAATTCATGGTTAATCAAAAACTTTGAGTCTCTTGATCTTTTCAGATCATGTCTTATTAAATAATACTAGTTCATACATGAACAATTAAGTAATTAATGAAAATTCTTCACAATTCTGAAAATTCATACCTCTAAAAAATCCGTTCAAATCCACTGCCTGCAATTTTTTTTCATCCTTTCCTTTGTAAAATTCACTTATCTCACAAAGTTGTTTTCGAAATATGAAATTCATCCCCAATTTGCCCCTTTTTGTAAGTGTTTTAACGAAATCTCATTATTTTCGTCACTTCAAATTTTTCGTGCAACTTTCTCTGAAAAGACTGAGCGATGCGCCGCATAAAATTCCCGCTCTCTTAAGAAACTTTAAATTGCATCATGTGTTAGTTGGTCGAGGGGACAAAGTTTCCGCGACTCTTTTAGTTACCGATTATGAAACTGCCGGGAAAATTCTCTGATTTAGACTCGAAACTCGGCGAAAAGATGAAGCATGGAATCGAATTTTCTACGGATGAACGTAATTCCTCGTTTTGCTCGTGATCAACTCTTATTTCACACACGAAATTTCCTTCAACTTTTGTAACGTAAATAAATTGAAAACAGAATAAAGTTACTATGAAATTCTGGGTATAAAAAATTTATTCTCGACAAAGAAAATTAAAATATATTATGGTTTTACCAGTGGTGTATAAAAGTATACTTCTATATGATATTTTATAAAAATTTTTTATGTATTTTTTAGAAAACAGCGTGTTCACAAATTTTTGAAGAATTTAAGGTTGCATAGTGTTATGTTTTTAATTTAAAAAACATAAAACTAATGGATTTTAACATCAATTCAACATTTTAACCACCCATCCCCAATAAACGCAGGTCTTATTTTCCCACTGAGCCCCATTTCCCCATTCCAAGTCACGTATGGGTATAAGTATCTACTGGTATGAACACGAAATACGTATTCAAATATTTTTCATTGAAAAAATCTTCTTTTTTCCCTCGTCGTAAATATTGCAAGCGATGAAAATGGAATAGGTAAGTCGTTTCAAAAAGTTTCATCTCACGGCTAACCGTATTCCGGCAGTCGACACTCGCGCCTCAGGGTCGGTGCGAAGAGAAAATTCATACGTCTGCCGGGAAACTCCATCAAGAGGGAAGTATTTCAGCCAGAAGTTTCCGCGACTCAACGAAAGATGCTGTTTAATTATGAATTTAATCATTCCTCCTCGGCCCGGATGAAGCGGAAACAGCGTAACGCACGTACCGCCGGGGATATATGATAACAATTCTTGCAGTTAATCTTGCGAGAAGACTAGCGAGATCCCGCATTTTACTTATTTATCACGAACGGTTGGTTATCTAGTTTTGAGACTTTTGGGGCTTTCAAGTTATTCGGTGTGGGAGTTGAATTGGAAAATACATGCAACTAATGACGATCAAGTTTTACAATAAAATTACAGTAATGATTTGATATGAAGAACGTTATGTTTATAAGATAAATAAATATTTATGTCAGTTTTTATTCAAATTTTGACTTTCTTGTGAATGTATAAAAGAACTGAAAGTTCATGAAAATGATGGAAAATATTTTGTGTTGTAAAAATACTGAAAAAATATGAAATTTTATGGAATATATTTAGAAATCCATAAAAATACTATAAACTTATGAAAATATTTACTAAAAAATCTCACATAATTTTATGAATACTAAAACATACATAGAAAAAAATTGCGAATACTAGCAGTCCCTAAAATACTGCATATCTATGCAGAAATGATTTTCTTCAAAAACTCATTATAAAAAAATATTATAGACTTTAAAATGTAATAGTTGAAATTCATGCAAGTCAAAGAATTTTTAAGTATTTTCATGATTTTTAACTAATTATACATATACAGTTTTCGAGCCTTAAAAATTTCTAGTATTTTTTGCATTTTCTTAGTTATCATGAAACTTTGAAGGATTTTCCAGTATTTTTGTAGATTCTTAGTATTTCAGTAGATTGCAAAATACGTTTCTAGAATTTGATGTTCCGGAATTAAAATTTCGATCGACTTTCGTAAATTTTATAGATTTCTGGGAAAATTTCACTTGTATAGATTTTTTGTCTTTTATAGATTCTTCGTATTTTCATATTTTTTAGCGTTTTTTTGGTATTTTTGTAGATTTATAGTATTCATATACATTGCTATATACGATTTGTAGAATTTGATGCTATAGAAATTCGAAGTTGAATAAATCTCAGGTATTCATTCAGATTTTTCAGAAAACAGATCTTTCATAGAATTTAATTACTTTTGGTATTTCTATAGAGTTTGTATGATTCGAAAAATTTTTTAGCAGTAAGTGAACTTCATGTAATTTATAGAATTGGGTGCCCAAAGTTTTTTAGATTTATAGAATTTTCGAAGGTTAAAATTTTTTTTTAATTTCAATTTTCGACGTTTTTCAGCCAAATATTTATGATTCTCTAATTTTGCCTGAAAAAATTTCTTTCAGAGCCAGGATAATTTTTATTTTTCAGTCCGTAAAATAAAAAATTTCGAGAACTTTCATGAAATTCCTAATTATGTTTTAGAGATTTCGGTAGATAAATTTTTAATAATTTTCACTCATTTTATTATTTATCGTTGATATTTCTATGCATTTTTTCTCATCATTTTTTTTTAAATCATGAATTATTTTTTTTTTCATTTTCACATGAAATAATAATTGATTTTATCCGAATTTCAGGACTAACCTAATGTGATCTTATCTAACTAATAAATAATTCCAGATGTATCAATAAATTAAATAAGATCGAAATTTAACAGAAGTAGTATACAAAGAATTCCCCGAAGTTACTTTAACATAACTATGAAAAATTTTCCGACTAACTATTGCAACTCTCATTTTAGCGCATTCTATTAATCACATTATATGAAGACCTGGAAGTCAAAATCGGCTAACCCACAAATAAATTATTTTACAGGGCAATGAAAAAACGTTCACGTTTTCACATTTTGATATATTTTAACCTTTTGTTTGAGGAATTAGAAAATTTGTGGTCTAATATTTACTTTTCACAAGGTTTTGGGTCTTAATTTAATGTCTTACTAGTGAAACAAGATATTTAAAATAAGCAACCGGCTAACCCCAGGGGTCACGGAATTCAAAATCGGCTATCTCCAACATTTTTAAATACGTGACATTTCAACGAAGCGAAAAACGTGATTAGGGTTGTTATGTTAACGAATAATGTTCATTTATCGATAATAGCATTATATTTAATGTCATTTTTTATTATCGCAATATTTGTCAACTACAAAATAGGTACAAAAATACAAAAAAGGTACAAAATTTACAAAACTGTATAGCTTGACGCGTCACTCAACACTTTTTCGAAATTGACAGATGACAAGGAATTTTGTTTTTTCAATAAGATTGAACAGCAGTAACTCACAATAAGGGTCTAATTTACCACTCAAGCAATAGATAGTATTTATAGCGTATTGCGATTTCAAAAACCTCCCGCAAAACACAAAAACACGAATTTCCCATTGGACTCCATATGGGGATAGCCGGTTTTGACTTCCGAGACCCACGGGTTTAGCTTTTCAAGCATTTTCACTAATTATTCAGAAAAAACGGAAAAAAATATCGAAGTATCGCCAACTGGGTTGTATCCGCTCTTCATCAAAGATTTAAAAAATGCAAAAAAACAAGTTTTGAAAATGTTGAGGGTTAGCCGATTTTGACTTCAAAGTCTTCATATATTAATCACCGAATGCATTAATGCATCTTCCATCGAGACCAAAATCTGATTCGAAATTTATCTACATTTCATGTTAATTTTAGCATTAGGTGAAAGAAAGGCATTTCGAGAAGGCCATTTTTCCAGTACTTAGCGAATCGTGTAATACATTCAACATTCTTTTTCATAATCCCTTGATAGTCACAAGAGGGTGGATTATTTACGTAGATTTAATTCAGAGCGATCCCTGAATTAGCCATTATCTATTCAAAAAGGGAGGAAAATCCTTGCTTTATCTTCAGTAGTTTTTTGCTTCGTTTTTTAGTAATCGAGGCTTTGCAGTATTTAAGGGATAAAGAACACTTTTTCCCTCTGTTTTTTTTTTTTTTTTTAATGGAAAAAAGGGATTTGTTTGAATTATCAAATGACGAAGTAGAGCGATCAAAGAGACTTTGTAATTTACATAAGTTGCCACTGACCTCCATAGTTCGCGAATGATGAAGAGCTTTGATGGCGCTTATGGCATTTTGTTTACTGGCGAAAGTAACAAAAGCGCAACCCTTGCTTTGGCCAAGGTCCCTCAGCACGGAGCACTCCTGAATTTCTCCAAAAGCATCGAACATGTTCCTCACGTCGCCTTCAGAGTACTTTTTCGAGAGCATGCCCACGAAAAGTTTTCGGTCTGTAACAGAAAACGACGTTCCAAAGCGTGTTTATTTTTTGAAACATTATTTGCATGACGGACATAATTTTTTGGTATGTTTTGAAAGACTTGTAAGTCATCATTTTATAAAATGCACATGACAAAAGTCATGAAATTTATGCTCATCGTTGAATATCATGTATCTCATTCATCGTAAAATGTTTTTAATTCACAGCATTATATGCAGATGTGGGAATTATTTGAAATTTTTGAAAGTTATTTGAAATTTGCAAATTTCAATCATATTTTAGAATAGTAGAAAATGTTAAAAAATTGTTGCGTGGGTATTTTTGAGTATTTCATCCATCCACAATTTTCTAGGTTAGTAGTGTTACTCAGAATCCTCAAATTTTTTCGAATCCAGACTGTAGCTAATTTCGAAATCCAAACGAACTGATTTAGAGAAAACGCATGAAATCAAGACTTTTCACAACGTTGCATGGAATCACCAACGAGGCCTGGACTTGGAAAAATTGCTAAGACGAATATCGTGTTTTCTAGGGAAGAAATAGGGAACGAGGCATTATCGGGTTTCCGAAGTTCAGTAGAGTGCTTCATTTGCTCTCTCTCGTGCGAGTCAAGTGAAAAGTGATAAGACTTTTATAAAGGCTGCTTTGTAATTGGATATAGGAATCGATTTAATCCATTGCGATTCGATGACGAGACCAAAAAAAAGCGTCATACGAGGTTGGAAAAGGTAGATTCATTATTAAAATAAAAAAATTTATAAGGATTTCGTGATGTACGTGATGCAAAAAAGTTACAGGTTTTCTACCTGATAACTCCTGTAAAGAAACAGCAGAGAATATAACATTACTGCAAAAAATCAGAACTCCTTAAATTATGAAGAACATGACAAAATTCTAGAATCATGTTAAATAATGGTGAAAATAAGAAATGTTCTCAAAATCTTTCGATTTCCCGTAAAAATTTGGAAAATAATTTATCAAAATACCAAACGTATCATCAACTCAAGCTACCCAAGACGCACGCGTCGCCCCCTCCTGAACGACTCCAACCACTCAGCGCTCCGCACACCAGCGTCACCCCCACTCTCGACTCCCATACGCTCACCGATTTTCCTTCAATCGTTGCCAACTCCGTCAATTTTGTCGATAGAAAAAAAATTCCAAATAATTTTCGTTTCAAAATTCACCGTAGAACCCACCAATAACCAGCGTCGTATCAATTTCCCGAAACCCTGCACAAAATACCAGTTTTTCTTCGTTCCGAACCGCCAAAATCGTATTCCTTTTTCTTCGCGTGCTCGTTCGACGTCGTTTGCATAACTATTATTGCCGCAACTTCGGAAACTTCTCCATGGTCGCGATTCAGCCAAGTTCCTCGGGTGGCAATTTTTTTTCTCCGCGTCATAAAAATAAGTCAATACGTGACCGCGCATTTATGAGCGCGGAGAGTGCCATTGTTCCCAGCAGGACACGCAATCACGATAATGTTGGGGCGAGCTTTTGAGTTTCGACTCGTTCCATGGAAAATTCGAAGCATTGTTTGGAGGTCGGGGACTTGTCGCTGCGCATGGAAGGCCGCCAAAGGCTTCCTATTAGGAAATTAATTAAACCAGTCGCCGCACGTATCCGACGAACGGACAAGGCTTCCGAAGGGATACTGTTTGTTCTGTCAACTTTTTGCAGACGACGCGAAGGAAAATTTGTATGAAAAAAAATTTATTCAAAATACGTCAGGTGCGCAACCCGGAAAATTTTCAATTTTTCTTAATGTATCTGAAGTTACAAACGTTTAAAATTAAAAAAAAACATCAAAAAAATTCAAGTTCCTCGTACGTTTAAAATCTTGTTTGTGAAAATTTTCCAGAATTACTGTGGATGACGAGCTTTTGCCTTAGAAAAATAATTAACTACAAAGACCTTTTTTGTTCGAATTTTTCCAAAGCTCGAAGCAAAAAATGTCCCATGATTCTTTCGAACGAGCTAACGAGCAAAAAGCGACGTAAAATTAATTAAACTGCAAGTCCAAACTGGTGACACGGCCCAATTTTTCAGTCTCGCAGTCTCAACAATATTTTCAGATAACGCTATGCGCGTATTTTTCAACAAAACCTTTTATCGCAATTCTCGGGGTTCGAAATTTGATATATTTTCTACGGAGAAAAGATAACGCTACGAGAATGCGTTTCACATCTAATCTCTGATTCGCGATCCAGACTTGTTTTGTCGTAGCGGTCGTAGAATTTATCATGCTGTCTTTAGAGAGTGCATCGGAAGTGGCGTTTTTGATGGTTGAGTAATTGAATGCAATTTAATTATTTGATAAAATTTATTGACTTTGGTGGAAATGTTATTTTGTTTGTGTCATTGATTGTTTTTGTTTTTTTGAACTTCGA
Source organism: Platygaster orseoliae (assembly GCA_030522825.1). Classification (NCBI taxonomy): domain Eukaryota; kingdom Metazoa; phylum Arthropoda; class Insecta; order Hymenoptera; family Platygastridae; genus Platygaster; species Platygaster orseoliae. The sequence continues at coordinate 7,756 of JAPYZL010023500.1, forward strand.
GAATCGATTCGTTGTTGAGATATTATGTTTCGAGAAACTCTTGTTTTTATTATACTCATAAAAAAATGTAAAATTTCAAATTTTTTTTACACATTTTTTCTGTAAATCATGCTTGAAATTTCATAGAAATGTATTCACGGAGAGGATATCAAAGAAATTTGCATAAAATTTATAGTTCTTAAGTTGGTTATATTAAATATGATTTTTATATAAAATTTTTTAGACAGTACGTTATTTTCATCGACTGTGCTGATTTTTTTTACAACATTGATATTTTTATTCAATTAATGTTTTTTTATGTAATGTATTAAATTATAAAAATGGTTATAAATTATAACAATTCCGTAAGTGAATTTATTTATTGTGATTGCGATAATATATTTTAGAAAGTCAATAAATAAATGTTCGTCTTAAGTATGAGCGATCAGTTTGAACTTTGTATTCAAGTAAAATGATAAGTGTATTTTTTTTATGTCACGTGATTTCATTTATTTTCTGATTCAATAATTATTTGGATAGTGACTTTTTGAATATATTGCTGGGGATGAAACTTGAAGATAATTTGTTATAGAACCAGGAACTTTGTTTAATATTTTTCGTAAAATTTTTTAAAAATTACTAAACTAACTAAACTGACTAACAGATTTGACTGAAAATCTATCATGTTTAACAGATTTAAATTCATAGAGCTGAAATTCTCCTATTTAAAAATTATCTCATGTATTTTAATATCATGAAATTCCGTATAATTACACAAAAATTAAAAAATCATTAAACGATATCATTTTTGATTAAAATATTGATTATAATTAATGCTCTAAATTACTTGAGTTTCAAAGTCATTACGTTCCAAACAAATACCATCACTAGTTCCATGAAATTTCGGTATTAGCAGCCAAAAACCCGATGCACCATTTTTATTCGAAACAAACGCAAAAAAAGAAAAAAAAAGGTAACTTTACGCGATGGAAGAAAAATCCGCGAAAGCGCCGAGGGCGAGTAAATCCCTTGACACTTATCTCGCCCTTCCCGTATATTTTCAAACGTCATAATCCGCGACGTCGCCTAACAATGCCTTGTAAGAAATAATCCCTCGCAGTGTCAGTTCCACATAATTGTCACACGATTCCAGAGGCGTAATTGTCGCGATTATTATTCACGACGACCATGCGGCGTAATCGTTGCCGTAATAGCGGCGCGGATGTCGCGCGCCGAGAATACTAAAAAGAAAGGACCCCGAGTGTTCCGCAAAGAACTTGTACCGCCAATTCCGAATGGCTTTTTATTTTCATTGTCGCCGTCGACTTCGACGGCGATAACAATTTCGCCGTTTCCCCCACTCTCCCACTTATCTTGGATTTTTCCATCGTGCTCGAAAATAGCGAAATTCTTAGTTCCGAAAAGAAGAAAATTTGAGAAGAAGAAATCGTAAGTGAAAGAAATAGTTAAAAACTGTACTCTCTAAATCCAAAACTGTTTTGCCTTTAGAGATTACAAAATCCATTCGCGAGTCTAAAAAAGTTGCTAAGAGCGATTTAATTTTTAGGAAATTTTAAACAGTGTGTGGCAATAGCGCTGACGCAAGCGTACGGCAAACAAACGATTCTCAGCGCGACGACGTCGAAGGATAAGAAAAAGAAATGTCGGTTAAGAATAAAAGAGCGCTCAAAGGTGCAGGCGAGCCTTGGCATTCGTGTTCATAGAAACTCCGGGCGTTTATTGCGCAATGGAAACATGACTACTCGTAGGCACAGACGCGTGTGCATACCGCTTAAACGAGTCGCCTTTTTGCCTCGTGTTGCAGCCTACTTATCCCGCGCAACACGCTGCGTGAGCACATTGCCCGACCGCGAATCAGGCCGAGACGCTTTTGGAGATGCACAATACGCGATTTTTCAGGCCGAAACTTCAGGCGTTCAAGACTCATTGTCGCGAAAGATACTCAGATCGCATCAGCGTGAAATATATCGTTTTCATCAGCATACTTCCAAGAGTTAATCTTCGTTCCTTTACGAAAAAAAACTATTGAAACTATTGGAAACTACTAGGAAACTATTGAATTATTTCAATAGTTTCAATAGTTTCAATAATTTTCCTACCAAAAGTTTTCATAGTTTGAATAGTTTCAATAATTTTCCTACCAATAGTTTCCAATGTTTCAATAGTTCCTATAATATCAATGCCAATAGTTTCAATAGTTTTAATAGTTTATCTTTGAGTAGTTTCCATAGTTTCTATAGTTTCAATAATTTTCCTACCAATAGTTTCCATAGTTTCAATAGTTTTTAAATTTTCATTCTGCCAATAGGTTCTATAGTTCCAATAGTAAAATAGTCTCAATTATTTAATCCTTTCTTCTAGTGTATAATTTATTTCATTATGTTATTAATTTCTCTCCTCATAGTTTTCAAAGTTCTCATAGTTACAATAATAATTTCCCTTTTATATATAGTTAACATAATTGTCATAATGCAAAATATATGGGTCATTCTTTTACAAACCGCACACCAACCATAACTTGACATTTTGGAATTGTCTAAAAATTTTTTTACATATATTTTACATAAAATCACTT
>JAPYZL010023519.1:0-10910 GCA_030522825.1 Platygaster orseoliae
TGAGTACCAACATAACGCCACCAAAAGATCAAAAATCGAACATACGTAGCCCGCGAAAATTCAAAATTCGCGATACTTTTTGAACAAACCTCGTACTTTTCAAAATCACGTTTTTCCTCAATTTCTAAAATTTCCAAAATACATTGAATTTCAAATATCTTTCATAAATCAATTCGCATATTTAAAAGTTCCTACATCTGAATTTGCCCGATTTCGAAGAGTCCAAAATTTAAGAAAAAGAAAAAAAAGGAAAGTTTATATTTTTCCATCAAATTTTCGAAAATGGAAGTATTAAGAAAGCGAAATGATACAACGTTTTTACCTTCGGGAACGAACATGCAGGAAACACAGGCAGTTCCGCCAAGAAGCATGGTCAGGCACAAGACCCATCTTCTTCCTAACCTGTCCATCGCATACCACGTTATCACATAAGACGGAATCTCGACGATTCCTCCTGAGAAATTAAGTTAAAAAATTTTTTAACATGATTAGAATTGTCTTATGTATACATATATTGTAGAAGTGGGCATATCAAGTAAAGTCAAACAATTTTCAAGCACTTGAAGTGCTAAAATACTAAGTAGAATCTTTCATTAATTTTTTTTTCCTACAAAGATAATAATTTTTAAACTCAGAGTTTCAATAATGTACCAACTAGTGGGAAGTTTGTAGGCCAAGGCGAAGCCGAGTTGATGGCATATTTATAACTTATTCTTTGTGAAAATTTCTTTGAATAGTTAATTTTAAGGATGAAAAATGTTTAAAAAACTTGAAAATCATGTAAATTTTTAGTATTTTTATATTTGTTGTAAGTACTTAATAGTTTCTAGAATTTTGTTGTACTTTCTCGCAGCTAAAACAAATTACGAAATTTTCCTTAAAAATTAGTACAATTTTTAAGCATTATCAGTATTTTGATCTCGCTCAGTTTTATATAAAATTATCATTACAATACCCGAATAATGAGATTAATGAAGATAATACGTTAAATTCTGCAAATACGAGAAAAACGTATACCGATAAAAAAGGCCAAATAGTCGGAGACGCCGAGATTCGTAGTGTTGTAGGACAAACCATTGTAGACCACCGCATTCGCAACCCAATCGAACGCGAGTATGAAGAACTTTTTCCTAATATTCGGGTGCGTTATTAGGTCCATTGGCGTCGCCGAAAGGGGGGGCGGTCGAACGTCGTTTTCCATGTTCTTACCGTTACACGAGATCCCGAACTTTTTCAAATTCTCCGTCTGTAACATTCACATCAATCTCGTTTGCGAAAATCTTACTCAGAATTTTAAGTTTAAATCAACTTTTAATTTAACTTAACATTTAATAATAAAAGGATTTTACAAATATGCATTTTATGAATTACTCCTAGTCACGTTACTCATGAATTTCATGTTTACTCTTCATTGATTTCTAAGATTTTACGAAAATGAAGAATGTAAAAAATATGGGTAATTTTGGAATTTTGAGAACATCAAAAATATTACACGTTTTTAATGACTTGGAAACTTTAAAAAATTTTTGAAATATTAAAATTTGAAGAAATTTGAAAACTAACAGTTTTTGCATTTCTAACATTTTAAAGTTCCATACACGAAAATGGTAAGAAATTTGGAGAACTTAGAGGATTTTAAAAATTTCGGAAATTATAAAACTTTTCCAATACCCTTGTAAAGTTTTCAATTTATTTAAACTTAAGTTATGGAAAAGTAGAAAATTTTGAAACCTCTAACATTCCTAAAAAGTTTAATAAATTTTCGCAAATTCAAAAATTTTCAAAGTTTCCAGATATTTTCAATTTTTAATCTGGAGTACATTGAACATGTAAATAATTGTGAACGATTTTGAAATTTTAACGATTTCTATTAAATTCGAATTTTTCAAATTTCGGATAGCGATGTAAATTTCGAATTCAGAATAAAAACTTGGAAAATTCTTGAAATAATGAGATTTTCGAAAAATGAAACTTTTGACTTCTTAGGATATTGAAACTGTCAAATTTAATTTTTTAAATTTCAAATTTTTTATGAATTTTCAATTTTTTTAAATTGACAATCGATATCAACTGTATGAATTTCGATGTTTAAAATTTTTATTCAAATTTTAATTCAAAATATCAAAACAAAGTTCAAAAATTTTTAAAATTTCAGAAATAATGGAAAATTAAGAAATTTGTAAACTCCCAAACGAAAATGTTAAGAATTTTTTACATCTTTCAGGATTTCGAAAATATGATATTTCGGAAATCCTTATACAGTTTTTCATTTTTCAAAATTCAAATTTTGAAAAAAATAGAAAATTTCGTAAAAGTTGCAACATTACCGAAAATTTCGAAAAATTTTTGTGAATTCAATGGTATTTAAACTTTTTGGGTATCTTTCACTTCAAATATTAAGTAAATTAAAAATGTCAGTAATTTTCAACGATTTTTAAATAAAAAAATTTCAAAAAGAATGAAATTTTTTGGATTTCAGTTACTTTTAAATTTGATCTTCTTTATTTCATCCTGTTGGTTGAATAGTTAACGGGTGTTTTTTGCACAAAACACCGGTAAAAGGTGCCGTAAGTTACGAGTTCTGAAGAGCGCCAGGGTTTTGCAATCAATCACAAATCTACAAGGATTTATTCGATTTTATTTTCAAAAATGCCCTTGAAATTTATAGTTTACTCTTAACTGACTTATTTATTCATGTTTTCCTTTTGTGTTTCGAAACTGTAACAATCTTTATCTTCTGCGTTTTTTTTAATCATGGAAATGTTGCTGGAACGAACTTTGAAACAACGCGCATTTGGTTACGACTTTGTTCATAGTTTCCCGATTGCAATTAACTTTGTCTGGGCTCTTCCAATTATTTCGTTCTCGCTATTCACGTCAGGAACATTCCTTTCAAATTTCTTCCTTGCGTTTATTTGTCGAAGGTTCTCGTTTTTGTTGATTAAACTAGAAACTTTCCGTTTGTATCTGGAGAAGACGTCTCAGGGAAATTTCGCTAAATCAGTTTCAGTAGGGTAACGAAGTAATTTGTTGTTGTTGATGAGAAGTTGAGGAATAATACAAGATTGTTTTAGTAACTGTTAGAATGTAATAGAATACTTCATCAGAAAATTCAGAGAAAGGAAATCCCATAGGGAGTTGAAGATTGTTAAGAATCTCGAAACTCAACAGTTTAGGAGTTTAATTAAAGAACTTGAAATTCAAGACATGAATTGTTATAAACGAAAATTCACTAAAAATGTTTCAAGACTATAAGAAACAATTGAAATATTACAATTTGCATACCTTATAGAAATTTTCAGATGTATTTGAAGTTGTTCTGAACACATTTCAATACTTTAAAATTTTTTTAAATTGGGCGAAAAAAATTTAGGATTGGTGAACTACTTACCTGAAAAATTCTGAATGGGTAAAATACACAAAATAACAGTGTAAAAATGTATTAATTTACAAATTATAGTTTTATCAAATCCTGTATACTTCAAAATTTACACATTTTACTAATTTTGATAATAATTTTGAATTTTTATTGAAAATTTCAAAACAACCGACGATTTCCATATGATAAAAAATTTTTTTAATTAAAAATATTTTAAGGGACTCATATACTAAGTTTTTATAAGCTTACGGAATTTCGTGAAGTTTTTGATAATTTACAAAATATATATATATTTCTTAAAATAAATTATGTAAATTTTTAGAATTTGATAGAATGATTGGCAGTCTTTCGAATTTTCAATATCTGTAAAATTTTTCAAAACTTTCGAACTTCATGAAAACTTCTGTAATTTATGTAAATTTTACTTGAATTTTTGTTGCGATTCAAGTTTTTCAGATTTTCAATAAAAATGAAAAAAATTATAATAAATATTGCAAAGACATATGATAATGAACACAAGAGATTCGATTAATGAACATTTTTTAAAATTTAAAAAATTTGGTTGATTCTAGAGGATTTTTGATAATACTAAAAATTGTCAAAATTTTAAAAATTTTTCAAAAGTAAAAATTTCAAACGTCTAATGAACTATTCAAAGCTTCGCAATTTACATATAAATTATCCGACTCGTTCAGATTATTCGTTATGTTTTAATCCTTAAGAATTTTTCATATTTTAAGAAAAAATGTTGAAAAAATTCATTTCCTTTAAAGAAATGTGATAAACACAATTTACAAAATCTGAAGAAATGTAATGAAATTTGACATTTCTCTCGAATGTCATGCAGTTATTGACAATTACTGAAATTATAAAAATTTTTTAATATTCAAACATAATTCAAAACTATTCATAAATTCGTACAATTCATGATAAGTATTTGCAATTTCACATGATTTTTCGAATTCTATAGAATTATCAACGATCTTGAAAACTCAATTTTTCCTCATTTTTTAAAATAACTTTCATTCTAATCTTACATCAAACTATTCCAACCTTTTCAACTTCTATAGAAACTTAGCATATCCCTTAAAATTTTTTGTTATTTTCCAATATTTTTCAAGTTCTTCAGATTTTCAGTAAAAAGTGAAAAAGATGATCAAGCATACTTCGAATAAATATGATAAAAAACATAATTTTTGAAATTTATAACCTTCTTTCAAATTCTGCTAATCTTCCAAAATTTAAAGATTTATTATGAGTTCTCAACATTTGTAATATTTTTAATTTTCTACATATCAAAAATTTCTAACATAATACAAACTATTGAAAACCCTCATAATTTTATAAAACTCATCAATATTTTTCCTAATTTTTTTTACTGTCCAAATTTTTCATATTTCCATTAAAAAACGAATAAATCCCTCCCTCCTCCTCTTCTCCGTACTTTTTAGTCTCAATTACTACTCGAACGAAAAAAAAAAAAAAAAAAAAACAAACAGCTACTCTCGAAAGAATAAATTATTTGGTATATCAAAGAAAAACAAGTGAGTTTAACAAATTTTCTTAGTTGAAACTTTTTCCCTTTTTTTTATGCTCCCATTTGTTTAGGGATATTCACTTTTAGTTGCAATGTTATTTACAATTAAAAATCATGTTCTGAAATATTTGGTAATGCGAACCTCCATTTTTCTGAGAAAATTCGTTGGTACTTTCTTGCCGTTGATTTTGGCCATGTTTTGGATGATAATTTCAGCTTCGTCTATTCTGTTTTTGCTTAGAAGCCATCTCGGTGATTCAGGGATTATCCAGTAATAACTGAACAACAATACGAACGGTACCGACGTTGCCAGAGACAACGTGTACCAATGCCGCAAAAAATATCCCTGAAAAACGTGAAAATTGCGCAATGCAATCAGTACAAAAAGTAATTAGATCCCAGTTTTCATGCGTTTTTCTATTAACTAGTTGCGATCCATTTAAAAGTTTGTTGATCAGTGGATTCATTCAAATTTTTAAACACCTGGAACACTGTATTAATATACTGTAGGATATGCTGTATACATAATTTTTTCAAAGATAAAGGATTGATAAAAAATTATTTTCACCCTTTTTTTCCGAGAACTTTATTGATATAATAAACGAATTAATCTTGGGACAAACTCACCAAAAGAGCGAGTAATGACATCGCTGTCGCGAAAAACATGCAAATTACCATCCCCGCGAACGTTCTGTATCTCGGACCCATTAATTCGAGAGCTGTAAAAAAATTGAAAGGTCATCATATTTTAATGAGAATTTTTTCCACCGAAAATGAATAAGCTTTCCTTGAAAAAAATTCTCGAAATAACTGCAATATTTCAAAACTCACTGTCGAAAATAAAAACACACGTGTATTATGCTTTCAGAATAATTTGCACAAATTTCAATAATTTCATTATGCATGAACATTGTCACGATTTCCAGAAAAATACTTAGAAAAAAAAAAAAATAATGAGAATATTTCTTACCGAGAATGAATGGTATTTGGTAAATGGCGGGGAAGAAGAGGCCATTGACAGTGCGTAGGGCTGTGTAAATGACGTAATTGGGGCTGAAGCTCGTGGCTATCGAGAAGATGACCTCGAAGAAAAGTATGGCGAAGAAGGCCGTTCTCCTGCCCCATTTGTCGGCGATCCAGCCGAAGAGGACGTTGCCCACGAGGCTGCCGACGTAGAAAAACGTCGTCGACGTGGAAGGCCACCAGCTGTTGTCGCAGACGAGATCTAGCTAAGTGGATGCAAGCTGACATTAACACCTTTCAACTAATATCATTCATTTTCACCCCTATTTATTACTCTCTAAATCAAAAACAGTAAAAATCCCACTGTTTTTTACAGTGACTTACAATAAGAGGTAAATTCCAACAATGATACATGACTTTGTTTCTAGCTAATAGTTTTTTTGATAATTACAACCATTGGAATCAATTCCAAACTTTTTTTTTCAAACAAAAAAAAAAAAAAATTACGTACTTCAAAAAACCTTATTCCTAATATCCTAGAAATTGTAGAAATTATTCCAATAACAGTTCGTGATTATATTCTGCTGTTGAACCCCCTTTCCAGAAAAAATTTTCCTGTCACAAAAAAGTGTTGCACAGTATCATATTCTAATGTTAAACATAGATAAAGAGAGCATAGTGGCGAGGGGGTAGGGGGAAGGGAGGAATCCACGTTCCTCCTGTCAATCGAGGGTGATGGACACCTCTCGTGTGGGAGTTTTTTCGAGAGCAAACGGCGACAAGGAAGCTGCGGTGCACGCACACACGTGGGGACAATTTTTTTTTATCCCGCGAATGCATCGCTATCATACGTGCACCCGAGCGATGCCTGACCCTATTAAGTGTCATTGTGCGAAGTAACATGAACACCGTCATTGCCGAGCGACGTAATTGAATTGTTTGTTTAAGAAGGACTCATCTGTTGCTTCTTTTTTTTACTTTTATCGAGATTCTACAGTATTACAGAGGGTCATATCCATAGTTTACTGTAGAATGAGGAAAAGAGGACTTAATAGAGAGTTTACTGCAGTCAGAGGTGTAATTTTGAGATTTTACTGTAATGAGAGCACTCGTTGAAGTATTTTTTCTATTCGAAAAAGTTAGATTGTAATTTTTTTTTATACAGGAAAAAAGGATTTGCTGTATCGGCAAAAAGATGTATTATTTAAACACAACTTGACAGAACGAGTTTTTTTGCAGCAGTAATATATTATATATTATATATTGTATATTATATATATATATTATATTATAGTAAATTTAACGTATATACTCTCGCAACATATTTTTTTGTCATGCACAAAAAATTTCGTTGTTTTCAAATAAACTTTTTTCTATGTGATCATCTAACTTTCAAACAAAAAATTTGTTATGCAAATCAAAATCTAGTCTCCATCAAGAGACGAAAATGTGTTTTCTTCTTTACAATGAAAATATTCCTAAAATAAGAGTGATTTGCTTGTCTTCGGAGATTTTTATAGTTTTCCATCAACGTTCAAGCCTTGAATTATAGTTTTTGTTTGTTGGCTTCCATCCAAATATCCAAGGTTAATGCAAAACTATTTTCAACAAACTGCATATTTTTCCGATAAAGAGGTATAAACCTGTCAAATTATCAGTTTCAAAATATTGATTGTGATCTTAAAAAACATGTCACCCAATTTCCCATGTTAGTTTTCTTCGATCATTTGTTCGTAAAATTGGTCCTAAAGGATGAAAAGTTTTTCGATTTTTCTAAGGTTTATTTTATAATTTATTGTTATTTATTGGCGAAAACCTCGAGGTTTTATTCTTAGAACTCGAAACATTTTCCACGCGTTTCAACGATGTTTTTTTTTCAGCCCCGAACATTGGGAAAACATTTGCAAAGTGAATTTTTCAACTCCCCCGGATTTTTCCAGGTCATGTGTTTGCAATCCTGCATTCGATGAGCAAGGAAAAACCTTAATTAGTTAGTAGTTGAACGAAAATTTCCGACACGTATTGAACAATCGCGAACACTCAGTAGAAAACAAAGATAAACGCGCGCTCTAATAAATTTGTATGAAATAGACGAGATTGAAACTGAGAATATAATTTGACTGAAACTTTTGTTTCGGTTTCTATTGTATTTGGATTGTTTTAGAAGATACAAAAATGTGTAATGTCAAAACTTGTGTTCCTCTAATTTTGATTTCGTAATAGAGTTTTTGCAATTTTTTTTTTGACGTGGATTCCTGAATTTTTAAACTTGATAATACATGGTAACATATTTTTTATTTGTACTTGCTTTGTAAGAAATTATTGATGTTTGATTACTTAATTGTGAAAATTCGAATTTTTGTATCCTTACATTTTGGATCGTTAAATTTAAAGCATTCAAATTTTGAAAATTAAATATAATTGTTTATCGTTATTATTCAACTTAACAATATTATATATATATTAATAAAAAAAAGTAATTAACAATCATGTCTATAATTATATGATAAATACAATCAACAATAACTTTTTGAAATACAAAAATTCAATTTTTCAATGATTGTTGAAAGTTCATAATATGATTATTCTAGTAATTACTAATTATATAATTATATCTAATATAAATTACATTACTTATTTGGGTATTAGAAAATATCAAAATATTTTCTTTTATTAAAAAAATGAAATAAATTTCTTTAAATTTCAAATTTGTTATAAAATTTGATCATTAAAAATAAAGAAATGTTTTTTAATATATTTCAAAAATTTTGTCTATTCCCCATAAAAGATTACAATACATTTTTCACTCATTTTTATCACGAAATCTGAAAATATTTAAATAATTAAAATTCTACGTAATTCGTAAAACCTTGTGAAAAATGTTTGAAATATTACTTTGATGCTATACGAATTCTTTATATTTTTGAACATTATTGATAAATGATTTTACATTATCAGGTCATGAGATTTCCATTTTTTTTCCCTATAATTATTGATACATTACTTTTCAACTCTTCAAATCCAAATTCTTACATATTGTAACTTTGAACCGATGTATGAAAAGCTTCAATATTCTACTAATTTGATATTCGTATGAATGGACAAATAGAAAGTTAATTAACTTTTTAATTATCCAATTATACTCTCGCAAAAGAAGTATTTTTTTATGATCTGCTGACTTCGGGATTTCACATTGCGAAATTCTGAGAAATTCAAGTAGTAAAAATTTTATTAAGATCGTAACAATTTTTATACGTATTTTCGAGACATCTCTAATTCTAATGAAATTTTTTTTCGACGTGAATTCATTAATATATTTATAAACTATAGTTACACCATATTATATTTAGAATTTCTAAATTTTATTACTCCCAATAAATTGACGAAAACGAAGCATTTCAATTTTACGAATTTTACGTTCTTATTAAGTAACAGAAATAAAGTTCATAAATATTTAAGTTATAAAACAGGTATTATTTCATTTTCTTATTTTCGAACTTTACGTAATGAATTTTAAAGAAATTCAAGTAGTGAAAATTTTATCGAATTCCTAACAATTTCTAATGCATTTCTAAATTTTTCAACATTTTTTTTTATGTGGATTTCCGAATTTTTTCAAAGTAATTTTACAATAAATTTTTATTTTTGTGCTTGTTCTGTAAAATGTTTGCGATATTTTATTTTCCAAGTGTCCATATAAAAATTTCTACACCTTATAACTTTAAATTTGGTGAATTCGACATTATTGTTAATTGATAAGTAAAAATTCCTTCATTTTTCAGCTATTCAATTCTTCCTTAGCAAAATAAGCATCGTTTTATCATCTTCACATGATAAAGTAAAAAAAATCGAGTTGTCAAATCTTATCAAATTTGTGAAACTTTCTAAACAATTTTCTAAACATATCTTGAAGCTATACACGTCTTCTAAATTTTGCAAAATTTTTTTTGACGTGGATTCTTAAATTGTATAACTTGATTATACAGGTTATGAAATTCGTGTATTTGTACTTTTTTTGTTCATACAAATTTCTACATCTCATAACTCAAAATTATTCGATTGAAGAAACTTAAATTAGACAAATCCGACATTCTTGTGAATCTCAAAATATAAACTTACTAAATTCGTTAGTTATCCAATTTATTCTTTCGCAAAGTCAGTACAGTTTTATATTCTTATCTCAAAATTGCAGATTCCGAAATTCGTAAAAATTCCAACAGATTCGTAAAACTTTTTGAAAAAATTTTCGATGTGTATCCTTAAACCGCGCACTCTTGCAATTTTTAGAAAATTATTCTAGACCTTTGAAAAAACTTGAAAAATGCCTCAGCTTCGAATTTGAGCGAATTTCGTGATGCTGCGTTTCAAGTGTTGCATCTGAAAACAAGATTCACTTTTTACAGTAAAAGCTCGCTCCGGGCGATCGCGCGTCGAAAGCTCCACAACCGAGGTATAGATAGAGCTTTCGGATCTGCGGCGCTCGATCGTTATTTTTAGCTGCTGAAGCTCTTCCCTCGTTACCTTTTTTCCGATTGATTTTCTCATATGGTAACGAATTCCCCATTTATGGTCATTTTTTGTTTAATTTTCTTTGTGCACTTGCAGTTCACGTATGTTTTCATACACTGAATGTAAATTTTCATGTAAATTTAACTCCGTGTAAACTACACTGAAAAAAATCTAGTAATTTGTACTAAAAATATTGTAAAAATTTCTGTATTGTAGGAAAATCTACAACATGATTTTTTTTCATTAGTTTGCATCTTGCTTGTAAACTTTTAAAGTAAAAATGTTAAAAAATTCTTTTTTCCCATGCATCCACAAAAAAGGCCACTTTTTTGCATGGAATGCGGGAACAAAATCCACTTTTTGAGTTACTCACGAATAAATCATTCTTCCCTAGGAAAATATTAATAAATCACTGATACCAGGTAAGAAAAAAAAACACAGATATGAAGGAAGAATAATTGTCACGGAGGATTTTGACGTATTTACCACCGCAAACCTCATGTGTTCTTAGAAACATGCGCG